>JABXWE010031122.1:0-23831 GCA_014611495.1 Limonius californicus
AGAGGGCAGTAGTGAAATGCCTTCTGTTCAACATAACCCTAGAAAAGTTCGTTCGGGATTCCCATATCACCATACGAAATACAATATTCAGAAGATCTGTGCAATATAAGCACAAGAGGCATCGCATCATGCAGAGAAAACTTTGTAGAAATCAAGAGGGCAGCACTGGAATGTCTTCTGTTCAACATAGCCCTAGAAAGGGTCGTTCGGGATTCCCATATCACCATACGAAATAGAATATACACAAGATCTGTGCAGTCCAATCACAAGAGGCATCGCATCATGCAGAGAAAACTTTGTAGAACTCCAGAGGGCAGTAGTGGAATGCCTTCTGTTCAACATAGCCCTAGAAAAGTTCGTTCGGGATTCCCATATCACCATGCGAAATACAATATACAGAAGATCTGTGCAATCTAATCACAAGAGGCATCGCATCACGCAGAGAAAATTTTGCAGAACGCAAGAGGGCAGCACTGGAATGTCTTCTGTTCAACATAGCCCTAGAAAAGGTCGTTCTGGATTCCCATATCACCATACGAAATATAATATACGGAAGATCTGTGCAATATAATCACAAGAGGCATCGCATCATGCAGAGAAAGCTTTGTAGAACTCGAGAGGGCAGCCAAAACAATGGACCTAGAAATTCATTAAAGCATGACAAAGCTAATGATGAAATTTAATGAAATTTTAGCATAGGAGATCAGAACCTGGAGGTCACTAAAGTCTTTGTGTACTTGGGATCTTTGGTTAATAGCTCCTCAAATTCAAGCGAAGAAGTAAATAGAAGAATCATGCTGGCAAACCGGTGCTATTTTAGGCTTACTCAACAATTAATTTTTAATTACTCACCAGGAAAACTAAAATTATAATGTATAAAACTCTAATTAGACCGGTCCTTCCATACACGGAGACGTTGCCCCTCACTAAATCCGATGAAGCCCGCCTGGGAGCAGTTGAATGGAAGATATTGCGGAAGATCTATGGAGAGGTGCAGGAATCAGGCGAATAAAGAACAAGCTATAACCATGAAATGTACCAGCTATACCAGAACATCGATGTGGTATAAACAATTAAATGGGCTGAACACGTGGTGAGGATGGTTGACGAACAGCCTACAAAGAAACTGGTGCTAGTAAAGGGCGATGGAAGGAAGGTGGGACGCCCAAAGCTCAGATGGAGAGATGCAGTGGAAAAAGGCCTTCAGAAACTAGGTGTCAGGAACTGGACAACAACAGCAGCAGACAGGGACGCTTGGAAGACCGTTATTGAGGATGTCAAGGCCCACAAAGGGCTGTAGCGCCGCGGAGGATGATGAATCATCATTGATGATGATAGGAAAACGGAAATATCCGTATTACATGCTTCCGTGGCAAATTAATTTGACGTGTTTTGGCGTTTTCGAAGAATTGAGATTTAGCGCCTCGAAAAGCGCCTGTATACTTGAACCGTTTCAAATTTTCAAACATACATTATAAAATACACCTTTAATGAAGGAACAAATTGAGCTCATAAACTCCACGCTATTGAAAGTTTTGGAATAGAAGACCAGAGCCACGTTCACAAGCTACATAAGTGTGCTGTTTCCCTAACTAAAACATTATTGACATTGATTGGTTAATTAATAGTATATTGTTTAATTAATCGTATCGCAGCCGTTAAACGAGTTAGTTCGTAGACCCGTATTTTATTTTACCCAGCCTGACGAGTGTGTTACCCCCAACAAAACACGAGTAAATTATGTAGTGCGATGTGGTCAAAACTTATGTTCAAATTTTAATAAGCAACAAGTGAAGGTGATTGATCGCATGTCATAAATGTTAACAGAACCGCAAGCATGTTGCATAATCCAACAACTATGTTCCTATACGCATGTAGGGGCACTGTACGTAACAAAGTTGGGTGCAAGTGACACGACTCAATGATTTGTGGTAAAATTAACCAAAACACAAATACATCGGTAGTTCAATAATGTCCAGTCCATTGTAACTGGAAAAACGTTTAATTTTTACGTGGAAACCTCACCACAGAGATGCAGGAACTCAAATATCCAACATTTTCGGTCAATTATCTTTTTGTTTTCTTCACATACATTTTGCAAAATCTCTTTTGTTCTTGGAATCTTCAATACAAATAAACTAACAGATTTGGAAGTAAGGATCACTTCGTGATAAATAACACTCTGAAATTATACAGGGGGTATCAGAAATAGGTACAAATATTAAATCCGATGGTAGATTACAATATATACAAACTAGAAAAAACATTTCTCTGGCAATGGGACCCTTAAGATATGAAAAATTATAATTGAAAATTTGACCCAAAATTGTTTGAGTACCACAGGATGATAACAAAAATTTGAGTTCAAAGACATGTTATGCAAAGGCGAGTAAGATAGAGGTACAAAAAAGTTTCTTATTGCCACAAACCAATACTATTAGTTGGTCAGTAATTTCTATTCAGTCTGTTGTTGTTATCACAAGCCAGACAAGTTTTTACGCACTTTGGATTTATTTTACAATTAGGTAATAACCTTCTACAGCTTAAATGCATTTTTTATGTATCATCAGCAATAGTAGTCGGAAATTAAATCTGTATTTAGATGAATATACTCTAGGAGCTGCAAATTACATATTTTATTCTTAAATTATGTATTTGAAAGCAAGAAAACTAAATAAGATATTCGAAATAAGCAGAATCACCTTAAGAGGTGTGTAGGTAAATATTGTGTTGGAAAGAGAATTATTCTAATTTAATACTAATATTCCTTAAATAAATACATAATTATTTTAATATATGAATGTCGAAATGTCTCCTATTTAATGTAACTAACATTAACCCTGTAAGTAGCCACTGACTAATATCCTGCATGATTTAAATGGAGTAGTAAGTATTAAAGATTCTTGTACACATATATTTATACTTCCATTATATGTATAACCCCATTTCCAAGCACAAACATACATTTTGTTAACTCGTTGCAAGGGAGGTTTACATTTGTAGAAAACTGTTTTATTTCATTCATTACAAGAGTTGTAAAGTTAACAGTACAAATCTGCGTCACAGATGTTCATCCTGTTTAATTATTAGGAACAGTTCAATAATTCACGACTGTGTAACTGCAACCCACAATATGTTTGAGCTTCGATTTAAAAATTTAAATCCCCTGGCCGAGCTTGAAATGTCTCTCGAGAGGAGATAATACCAAGGACAACAGTAAAATCGAGTTTTTCTTTACTTATTGTCGGTCTGCAATTCTTTTTGCAATCTGTGTTTGGTTCTTAAGAGCAGCTATCCGCCTTTTTGGCCGCTCTGCTGTGTATTTTTCCTTACACTGGGTATTATCATCGGCAGTCTAAATAATTTGAAAGGAAGACGAGAGATTCCGCAAGCGTGTATCGCTTCTTTTCGAAATATTTATGCGACGAGGTTCATTGGCAGTCGGCCAACACTGTTTGGACAGATTCAAAATCTCGACAGCTTCTAGGGGATGTAGATGCTGGCTCTGCATCAGCATGGCGTTTTTGTGCGATTTTTATTTAAATGCACGACTGTAACAACAAACATTCGCAAGCAGTGTTAGACAAAAACATGTTGAATGAATGAAATTTGAAAACCGTACTTTCTCTCAATAAAAGGAGATACGCGAATAGCTTGCCATAAAAACTTTTTGGTATACAAATAGAAATGATGAGGGAAACATATTGCCATTCAGGATTGGGATTGGTAACGAACAACTCGGGAGAGTTAATACAGTTAATCGTGTTTGTAAATTAGGAATAAACTAAATCATTACAATAAATTTCTCAAGCAAAACGATGACTGATTAGAAAATGCTTCCACATTCTGTAATATTACGATATGGACTAATGAACTTAATTAATAACCACATTTCCATTGCTTTTCTAAAATTCCTTCGAAATGTTACATTCTGTTTGACTTTTACATTCTTTGCTTAACTTCTGATTATTCCGAATAATTAAAGATTTATTCTCATTGTAATTCTATCTTGAAACGTACATATCCTGTTTGCTAAATTCAAAAATCATACGTATTGAAGCTTTTTCCTTTAGATTAATCAGAATTTGTTGTTGATTTCGATTTATTAGAATTATTTCATTTGTTCTCCCCCTTATCGGCATTCCTTAAATGATTCTATCCCATTAAAAAATTATTCATAATAATTCTGAGACTTTTTCAGTAGTAGCAGTTGGCATGGAATTACCTAATTATTTTTCAAAATGAGCTTAAATATAAATAATTTTGAATTATCGTTACCATGACTGATAAACTACAACTTTCAAAAAATTTCATATTGTTATAACAACATCACAAACCAAATACTGCATATTTATTTGATACGAAGATTAACTCGTCCAAATAGTTTTGAGACATCGCTAAACCGTGTAGTATTGTATTATACATTGAAGTTACTTAACATAGAAGAGTCAATTTAAAATTTTCTCAGATTTACCTACTTTAGTTCTTGTTGCTGCAAGCCCTCACGAAATTTTATTCTGTAATTAGCAATAGCTACCCACGAGACAAGTAAATAGATAAAGACAAATCCAACCGTTTATATATTTGTTGAAAGAGAAGACGCGACAAATTCAATATATATTTTCCCACATAACTCGAAAATCTAGTTCTACAAATTGGAAAGAAAATGTTGGTCACACATGTTCTCAAACCATCAACGAAATTCTTTATCTGACGATAAGTTTCAAATTTGTGCAACGAAAATGAGAACCGCATATCTGCAAAGTAAAGCTTTTCCCACCAAACTGTAGTTTTCCTGCTCTTAAAATTTTCTTTCTGTTTTATAGAGTGAAAATTATTGTATTATTAAACTCACATCCGCTGAGCATTTCCTGAATTGAGCAGACCTCGATTTATAAAACTTGTTTTGAGTTTCCCCTAGGTTCATCGTTAATAAAACTGTCTAATGTAAGATTTACTTCGGTTTTTAATTTTTTTCATTTATATTTTTACGGTTCGCTTGTTTAAAAATGACTGCAGAGCTTTTAAAAACGCTGTATTATACTATAACAAAGGCTATTGCAACTGCAAAGCATGGTTTCCCGTTAATTTACAAAATTTTAGACTAATGCTGCTTTCTTGCAGTTTGAAAAAAATATGTATCCAAAACTAGATTCACCTTCACACATAAATATTTTCTATAAACATGCATTGTATGTATTATTAGTTTTAAGAATTTTCTTGTATTGACGATATTTTTTCAGTTTCTAATAGTTGCCCTCCTTATTTTAAAAAAGTTATATAACCCAGTATCTTAAACAGTAGTCATACGCTCATCAGTTTCCTCGAACCATCACAATTTTGAATTATAATGTTCATAATACAAGCAATATCAACAAGTCAACCCATAGAGGCCCTTCTGTACTAGAATTCGTTTAATATCGATGTGGTATTGAATTATTTAAGGTATAGTGTTAGCGCCAAATGCATTTCAATTTGAAAGTACAATCTATATGGTTCTGATGAGGAAAATGTACCATTCACGCAACCACGATGTTATAGAAAAGGCATGTATTAAGCAGCCCTGTGCGTTTTTATCGATAATTCGAATAATATATCGAATAAATAATTATTCGAATAAATTTATTCGATATATCAAATATATATTTATTCGGTTGAATTTATTCGATAATCGAATAAATAATTATTCGAATGAGTTTATTCGGATTATCGAATGAATATATTCGAATTGTCGAATAAATGTATTCGAATTATCGAATACAAATTATTCAAAGAATTATTTATTCGATAATTCGACTAAATTTGTTCGAATAAATTACTATTCGAGTAAATTTATTCGTATAAAACCTTATCCGTTTGAATAAAACTACTATTGGTAAAAAATCCCACAGAATGAAAACCCAAAAAAAATTTTTTAATAGTAGTTTAATACTTGCACCTCTACCAACGTAATCGGTTCATGAAAAATGAAATATTTTTAGGTAGTCTTATCATTACTCATTAGCCGAGTTTAGTATTAGTATATTTCAATTTCTTTACAATATCAGAAAATAAACGTCATTTGGCAGATATTTATCTATTTATTTTCAATTGCAGTTTACAGTAAAGTTAGAATAAAAGTTATTCTGTTTATCGAATAAGTTATTATTCGAATAAATTCATTCGATATATTGAATAAACAATTTTTCGATATTTATTCGAATAATTCAACATTTATTCGAATAATTCTATATTTATTCGAATAATTCGATATTTATTCGAATTTCGATATATCGAACAATATTCGATATTTAATTTTAGTCGTTATTCGATACCCAGTTTCTGACATCGAACACCCCTAGTATTGAGCACCAGCACGATTCCTCACTTAGTCAATAGCTGGAACTAGAATCAGTTTCGATTAGAAAAGATTCTGGACGCCCATAGCATGTCCGGCACATCTTTCAAGTCTATCTAAAAAGAAATATAAAAATTTCAGCTAGTTATAGTTATGTTGTATTTCGTGAAAAAGTAGGTCCATAACCACAACTCTTCAAAATGTTCAAACAGTATCCTCAGGCGTCGGTCATGCATTTTGCAAAAACATTCTTGTTACGTTCTTATAGAGACTAATTACTCAAGAAAAAGTGTAACAGTGTAAATGCCAAGCAACAGAAATATTATGTATTTAATATACGTATATGTTACCCAAACAACGAGAATTAATTAGGAAATCCATGAATTAAACGACCCAATCAGTTAAGATATTGTACAGAATTCTGATTAATCCTTTTAATTCTATTTATTGGCCGTAATGGAATAGGTTAAAATATAATATTGTAAATGTTTGTATAAGTTGTAAGGTGTTCGGGTAAAGTTAATATTTTTTTAACGATCTACGGTATTAAACTGTGATTAGCCAGCGCTATGTGGATTATTCATAAAACAAAGCCGGCTTAATATTTTAATACCATTTTAACTTATATCGTTTCAGTGCCCTTACTCGGCTAGTTGTTCATTGAACAATCATACATTTAGTGCTTTAACAGTAAGCTATAGTGTATACAAAACGTTACACTATTTATTGGTAACAAATAGTGACAAACTTTGTTATGGGCCAAACGAGCTTTTTCGTAGACCCGCAACAAGAAAGATGGAAATTGCCTTCGGCTTAACTCAGAGGTGTAGGAGCGGTTCAAGAGAAACCCTTAAAGGAAGGAAATCGAACGTAGTTGTGTAGAAAGTGAGTCAAAATTAGTGGGCGCCACCTTCCAAATCACAGCTGATTGCAGGTTCTCGTGGACCGAGAAGCCATCAGCTTGCGGGAATCGAACTAACCTTTATTGTGCCTCCTCCTGCTTGTAAAGCTCATGCACAATACAATTCACACAAATAAAAGATACAGTGAATTTTAAGACAAATATAATTCTATTGCTGGAACTTGGTAACACACATAGTACGAAAAAAAGGTAGAACGTTCAAACAAAAAAGCTCGCCGCCACTGACTTGCGGTATTTACTTTACTAACCACACAAATCAACGCAGCTAGTGACGTTCGAGTTTACAGAAATTCGGAACAAGTTTTCACAATAACACAATAACAATTTTTACCT
The DNA here is from genome assembly GCA_014611495.1 of Limonius californicus. Lineage (NCBI taxonomy): Eukaryota > Metazoa > Arthropoda > Insecta > Coleoptera > Elateridae > Limonius > Limonius californicus. Next base: position 7,593 of record JABXWE010031122.1, read on the forward strand.
TAGTTTTCTTCAAATAGAGAGTAAAGAGAGGCACAATTTGGGATGTTCTTAGGTCCTGAAGAAGCGGACAAAAATTGTAGCCACAAGGTCACTTTGCGTTTGTCATAGCAACGGCACATCCAAAGGGACGGGAATGGGGGTTCGATATTAATCCTCCAAAGGCGATTAGCAAATTCGCAATGAATTGCATTCCAAGAGTTAAATCCGACACATGTCTATAGTTCTGTTCACCCCACGGTAATAACAGCGAGACGAAAATTCACGCGATGGACACCCATCGGAACCCAAACCGCCCCTGCAGTACTTGTTATCGGCGCTGAGGTCTTCGCAAGCAACCGGGTCAAAAGGAGATCTAAAGTCGACTTCTGCGAAAAACGAACGAAAGTATCCAGCGGCTGAAGGTCTTACGCCATATGACGAACTATATCGCAATAATTTTAGAACAAAATTAACACGTGAGACTTCCGGGCCATTCTGCAAACGAAGGATTCTAAGAACTGTTTTCGGTCGGCATATACAGACTAAAAAAGCTTGACAGCGTTCCTAAAGTTTCAAAACAGGTGACCTCCCGTAAATTATCCTTTGAAAATAATAAAATAGTAATCGTCTACGGATCGGCAATTAAAATAAGACTTTAATTCATATGAAGCGGCAAAATCAAACGAATATAACTTAAAGAACGAAGCCGGAAACGGCTATACGAAATACACAAAATCGTCGAAATAAAGTGAAATCCACAGGATGTAAAAGTCTAATAAACATATTGTTAACAACTATTTCTAACATATCTGGATATATTGTATATTGCTCACAAAATGAAGTGGCTTTTTCTGTCATGTAATGAATATGAAACCGTTTTTGAAAATGGCTTTAATTATACGTAATCTAGAAGGTTTTCTACAACAGATAAGATGTGTATTGACGGGTGATGTCAAACACATTTACTTATGTATATAAAAAAACATGTATCTAAATAAAAATCCACTTCAATTTGTGCATAGTTTATGTAACATTTCGTCCAGTCCTTTAGAAACACCTATGTATGTGCATTTGTAAACCCGCATTTAACAATAAACCCCACGACGCTAAGCCGCTGGGTTTATTAACAAAAAGTAGCATTCTAATTCTCTTTTTTGTCCTGTTTTTCCAGGAAACCGAAGAACAGCAAGCGTGAGATCTGTCGGGTACAGCGATTTGTTCGTTCTAAGTAAGAAAGACATGTGGGACGTTTTAAAAGAGTATCCTGCCGCTCGGGTGCGGTTAGAGGCTATTGCTGTCAAGAGGCTTGAAAAATATAAGAAAGCTCCATTAGAAAAAGGTAAGGAACTCCCTTTGCTGACCGACCTAATGATCCCGCAGTTGTCGCAATGAACCATATAACTTCATTATTTGAACCGCTCTTTTTACTGTATTGGTAGTTTGCGCAAAAGTCGCATATTTGTTTTCAGAGAAACGGGACGTCCTTTTACTTTTCATGTTTAACCGTGCAATGGACTGCCATTATATGAGAAAAAAGCTCCGGCAGTAGTAGGAAAAATTACGTTTTTCCATTAGTTAGTATTATGGGGCACTGGTAATGTATTACTAAGACCGCATAATGATATATTGGCGGAAACGAATTGTTAAACAATACATTATTAATTTCCATTAGTGCAAATTGTATTCAAAACTTTGATTGTATTCTTAAAAAACTTCGGAATAAACTACTTAAGTGGATCTGGACAAAAGTAAGTATTCAAACCATCTCAAGATCCTTCTTAGTATTAATTTATATAAGCAACCTTCTGCATATTTGTTTGGGTATTATAAAAATCCACTTAAATTAAAGCACTAGTCAAGACAGAGATTCTTTGTTTCAATTTTTTCTTATTTATTATGCTGCATAACATTTATAATAGAAAATTAAAATAAACACACAATTGTAATTCATTGCGGAACAAAATGGCGTTTTATCAAGCCTGAATCTGAAGTTGTATTATTGCATGTTAAGTAACTCAAAGTATCTACTTAAAAGCGAGCAAAACACAATCCAATTACTAGCAGAACAACTCGTTGCTGTTAAGAGTTCTTTATAAGGGTTGCCTATTGGTAATGTAGTCTGAAGTCTAAATAATTTTTATTTAGTTTTTATTTAATTAAAATCAGTAGCGAATCAGAAATTGAGTCGTCAAAATAAGAAATCAAAATTCAAATTATCTTAAACCTTAATATAAAATTAGTAATTAACCGTAAAATTATTAATAGTTTCCACCGTTTTTAGTTTATTTGCTTGGTAAAGGCATAAAATAAATGTATATAGGATACGATGGAAACGATATCATGTTTTTCATTCTCCTCATTACGTCGCCGTCACAGAGTTAATTAAGAATTGACAAACAAACGCACACATAAGAGCAGGTGTAAGAGATACTTGCTGTACTTGAAGGCTACACGTCCCATTTGGAAAGTTTCAATTGAAGTTTGAACATGAAAAACCACTTTTGCCAAGGCATCTACCTATAACTGCATCTGGAAAATGCTTTGAATGGGGTTTCATTATTAAAGGGAAGCAAAATGGTTTGCCTTCCCCGATGTTGCTTGAACATTTCAAGCAAATCGTTTTGTCAAAAAACAGCATGAATGATAGGGTGGCGGTAATTGATTACACGGTCTATTCATCTTTCGTAGTTTTCTTTTGCGATTTTCTGAAAACATCGCGTAACGGTCTGAAAAGAGGCCAAGAAACGAACAGCATCGCATAAGTTAAAATTTTTCAGCGTGATAAACATAATTATTAAAAACGTTATTCAAATTTCTCTTCCATAAAATAAATACGATGAATTAACTTTCTATACTTGGGTATTTCGCAGATTAATAGCAATTAAATATCTGTGTTGGCGACACTTAAAACGTCGTATACGTTATCGTATCACTCCAGTAATTTGAACAGTGGACTGTAATTTGTATTAAAACGAAGTAATTGTTTTTGGTTTGAGTGGTGTATTTCTGGTACCGTAAGTACAGAGGTTTGTACCGAACTGCCCCTCGTGAAGCTAGGGTAGCAGGTAGTAATTTTCAGAGTGGGAGACCCAAGCTCCCACACTTCACAAAAAAAGTAACAGTTTTACATGATATTTAACAATCTGACTAGGATTTTTATTGTATTTGCTTGTTAATTCATAAAAAATATAAGTAAGAAACCTTCGCAATATTGCTTGTTTCGCATGAAAACCACAAATAACTTGTGACTGTTGATAATCAAACACACATAATTACTCAAATACATTTTGTAACTTACATAATTATCTGTTACGTTGTAATTTATTTGCATTCGCAGAATTTGAACGTGTTTGTCCAATTTTACTCCAGTTTTCATCATTTTCTGTGCACATTTTCCTAAAGAGAAGTTAGTGCCATTTGTAGTCTCCACAATTAGAACGCTGGAAACTTACTTTGCACAACTTGAAAGTGTAGGAAGTAGGAGTTTTGTGTGGTCTAATGGTCCAGTGCTGTGAACCACAACTGCCTAAACGACCGTAGCTTGTAAACCACACAGCCGTGAGTTGGGAAATGCTAACAGCAAGTTTACCTGGAGCAGGCAGTGTTTATTTAGGCGAAATTTAGTTAAATGATTATTAATTCAGCTAAACCTAACTGCATCGGATGAATAGTCCCTTGTTGACTCTTTTAAGAGCACCGTTTGAAATCTCAATTAGTGTATACTTCTAAGAGAGCAATCAAAGATAATTGCCTCAAAAGTCTTACTTTCAAAAGTGAAGGCAAAGGGTAGGTAATACGTTTCGTTATTGCAAAAATAATTATAAACGGATTCATCGGCGCACATAGATCTGTAAATAATTTACATTATTATTTATGTAATTTAAACGCAATGGTTTATTCTCACTAAAGGTTACTCAGAAAAAATTTAAATTGCTACATATTTTAGACCAAAATCAAATGAAACCCTCTCTAATTTCCTTGGAAGGGTGCAGTGAAGATCCTATAAAATCTAATTAGAAACTTTCAACGTTAGAAGCAGCAAACTATGTTGCAACTATTTGTCATCAATAGACCTCGGATTTATAAGCACAAATAATAGTTGAAATAAGTATTAAATATGCATTAAAAATATGTAAAAATAAGCTTTAATATGCATTTATAAGCACGAATATATATTTATATGCACAAATAAGTAAGTACAATCTCCTTATACACAGTAAAACACAGATTTATTTTACGGGAATATTCTATGATTCCAGTCCGAGCACGATTTGTTTCTTTAAGACAAAACACATCAAAATATTTTAATCATTTATTTATTTAAATAATAGTAAGTAATACATAATAAAAAGTGTGCAAAATTCAAACCGACGAACTACAACCACAATTTATTTAACTCTGGAATATTACGCAGCAAGTAGGTGTATTTAAAAAAAAATCAGTGGTAATTTGAAAAGCAATACGTAACTAACACTTTTTCTAAATTCTCTGGGGAAAAACTCCTACGTTTTTCATTAAAAATTAGCTTGTAGGCAGAAAACGACCTTTCAACGTCGACTGATGTTAAACGCGCAAATTTAAAAAACGGCGTTAACTCTATTGGAACGTTATTGGGCAAGTCAGAATCCCTTCCTGATAATACCTTCTCGATAGCATCCAATATGTGGTATCCAATATTTTTGTTAAGAAGATAATCAAATTTAGTTTTAACAATTTCCGCGGTATTTCCTTTAGTACTTTCTATATCACCTTTTAGAGTTCTTATAATGTTTAAACCCTCACTAAGGCTAAGATGGGAACTTTCTAATTTTTTAATAGCGTCTGCAATACACAAAAAATTACTAGAAATATATACAATATCCTTAATTAACTTTTTGTCTTTCACAAGACATTTTACAGTTTCAATCGAACTTGCATCGTTCTCATCAAAATCGTTAATTACTCCTACTACATCGTTACAATGGTTTGCATAAAATTCTACTGATTTTAACCAGGTCCCCCATCTCGTCACAATAGGTTGCGGGGGTAAACTTAAGTTGGGAAGCTTTGATTTATAGTGAGCGACGCGCAACGGTGCTTTAAGAAATACTTTTTTAGTTGCAGAAATCAATTTGTTAACATTTGGATATGCATCCCGAACGGTTTCTGCTATTCGATGAAGAGCATGTGCTAGACAAGTAACATGAATTAAATTAGAATAAAATGGGAGCAGTAATTTTGCCGCAGCTACCATATAAGGCGCAGCATCTGTATACATCACTAAAACTTTTTTATCGTCAAGTTCCCCCGGAAACAAAAATCTGAGGCAAGAATTTACAAAATATGCGATTGTATTGCTATTTGTTTTTTCCAAGACTTTTGAACATACCAAATACGATCTTGTTGAACAGGATTTGCTTAATTTACCTATTATAAAATTAGCGACATAATTTCCTACTGCATCAGTAGTTTCATCTACTGAAAACCAAATGGGGTGTCCTGCAACGTCTTCCCTTATTTGCTGAACGGTAGAAGTATAGCAAACGTCCAAGTAGTTTTTTCTTAAAGTTGATTCAGTAGGAATGCTGCGATTACAATATTTTTCCAAGAATGCTCTTAAAATAGGATTTTCAACAGCGTTCCATGGAATATTTGCAGCAACCAAAGCACGACACAACTCTTGAGAAAATTCATTCCTGCTGGTTCCTGGATTTGTTAAAAACGTCTGCTTTAGTTTTTCTTTCCGAGCAACGCTGGCCTGATGTAAAGACGTTTTAACATGTTGCTGTATCTGATGTTTCTTGTTGCTGGAGACCTTTAAAGTACATAAAAATGTTGTACTATCGATCACTCACTGATCTGATGATCGATCAGTTTTAAATTCGCAACAAAAGCAGAAATTGGTTAATACGAAAAAGCTAAACGTAATGTTAACAACTTACTTCTTTGTTGCATGCGTTACAAAATACGACGTCACCATCAGATGAAAAACAATCGTAGTCTTTCAGCCACAGTTTAATTAGCACACTTTTTGGGGTTTTGTCCTTTCCCATTTTCAATACAAGCGCTAGGCGAAGCGGTAATGACCACGAACAGGGAAACAATAAGGCGCCGTTCAAACTGCAGGTTCAGAGATTCCTTTTAGAAGAAGGGATAAACATCCCCAGCTATATTTTTAAGTAATTTTCAACTGAAATTGTTAACGACTTTAAGCACTTGCTGAGAAACAGTAAATCCAGACTTTCGACAAATCTTTGAAATAGGCTCCCTAGTAAGAAACTTAGAATAAGTCTCAAACACCCATTGTTAATTTCTTAGAACTGATAACCTCAGGTAGACCTCAAGAGTGCCTAATTTTGTGAAAGTTGGGAATAACACATTCGAACAGGATTTAAAGTTCCCTTCAAAATAAGATATCCAAATAAGCGCGAATAACATCCAGATTAGCACTAAAAAGCAAATTAAGCACAAATAAGCATATTTTATAAAAATAAGCATGCAAACGTCAGAATAAGCAAAATAAGCATTTATAAGACCAGCTCATTTGCTTTAGAATTGCTTGAAATGGCTTTATCTTGATTTTCAGGGTTGTATATCTAATACAAATAAATAAGCATTTGCTTAAAAATCCGAGGTCTAGTCATCAAACTTAACGAGATCCTTTAACGATTGTATCCACTTATTTTCGCATCTCCAACTCCACGTACACTTTAAAAGTTAAATTTATATTAACACTTTCCAAATTTGCTCATCTAATCTAATACTTACTTGTTTTAAATTGCCAATGATAAGCAACGATAATAATTATACTTTCCTCCAGATATTTGGTTGCTTTTGCTGCTATAAAAACATCTAAAAGATTTATGATGATACGAGGTTTGACGAAAGTATATCATAAAAAATATAATATACTATTTTCCTTTATAAAACGATCATATTACGTTATTGTCGTTTTTAGCCTTTCCCAAGCCCATAAATCTAAAATGCCGGAATTGCCTTGATTTCGTTGTTTAAATATACAATTGCCTGTTTGTTCACCCTTAGACTATTTAGAATAGGCAACAGCCATTTTATTTGATATATATTTTTGCAACTGAAATCAACATTATAAATTTGAAAAACATTTGCTGTAGAAATAAGTAACCTCGCTTGACAGTTGGCTTTCACGAATTTCTACTGTCTCTGAGGAAATATAGAAATAATTCATAATGGAATCCAATCCTAAAAAAGTATATGTTTCATATTTTACGCTAATGCCGGATAAATGGAGAGGAGAGCCGTCTTATAATATGTTTACAACACTATACTGAAAACGTTTCCTATTTTATTAAGTTACTTTTTAATGCTAAAATTATCAGTTATATGTTGCCTATCCTAACGAATTAAAGTTTCATATGATAAAATGGGCATCGTGTATAAATTCTACTTTATTCATTATTACTCTTTATGTTTCTGTTCTAAAACTCAATCACATCCGCACATCATACGCTAACGGGAAAGGAAACTAATTGGTCAACTATTTTTTTAACTTTTATTTAGTCAACTAGAAAACAATATCAAATGTATAGCGTACGGACATCGCAATGTAAATGAAATTAGTGTTGGTAAGCTTAATATTTTGATTCTCCATAAGATGTGCTTGAAAAGCTTGAGGTATCACTGCCATATTTGCTGAAAGAACCACCACCTCTATATCCGCTGCCACCTCCATTGAGTCCTCCATAAGATCCCCCATCTAATCCTGATCCATGGCCTCCTCCTAATCCAGATCCAAAGCCTCCATCTAATCCTGACCCATGTCCTCCGAATCCTCCAGCTCCGCCAAATCCTCCTCCTAAACCGCCTCCGAAACCTCCAGCTCCTCCAAGTCCTCCTGCCCCTCCAAGTCCTCCTGCTCCTTCAAGGCCTCCTGCTCCTCCAGCACCAGCACCTCCACCAACGAAGATTGGTTGAGGAACAGGCACTACAACGGTTTGGGGAACGCTAACGGGTACGGGTTGGGGAACAGTAACAGGGTAGGGTTGGGGAACAGGAACATTAACAGGTTGAGCAACGGGGTAAGGCACTGCTTGAGGTACTGGAACCGGTACACGACGAGTTACTGTGACGGGCACAGGCCTGGGTACAACAACTGGTCTGGCAACGGGATATGGAACTTCAACTGCACGTGGTACAAAAACGGAATATGGTTCGGCAATAGGAACAGGCACAGGGCGGCTGACGGTTACCGGATATGGTTGGGCAACTGGTACAGGTACTCGCTGGGTAATGGTGGTAATCTGAGCGCCCCCACCGGCACCACCACCTGCACCACCACCGGCACCACCACCGATTCCACCGGCGCCTCCTAAGCCGCCTCCGAATCCGCTACCATCAAAACCTTGGTCAAATCCTCCTCCTAATCCTCCACCTAATCCTCCTCCCAATCCTCCTCCAAGGCCTCCTCCGTGTTCTCCTCCTAATCTTCCTCCGAGACCGCCACCGTGACCACCTCCTAGTCCTCCTCCAAATCCACCTCCAAACCCTCCATGTTCATCACCACCCCCCAAAGAAATTCCACCACCATGGATATCTGAAATTCCTCCAAAGCTACCGCTGCTAATGCCCCGTTTTTCTGTTTTCTTTGCTGGAGCTTTTCCACCTTGAGTAAGGTGGGCAGCGGAAATAAGGAGCGCAGCAACCTAAAAGTAAAATATCGATTTAAAAACCTTTGTGGTTAATTAGTTGTGTAATAATAAAATTGCTAGAACAAACATTTTGATAATTTTCCAATAAGTTGTAAAACTATCGAATCACAATATAAATAGTTTAGTGACCATTTGTAACTTCTAAGCAAAATATCGTATTAATAATTAGGAAATTTATAACGAAATAACGATTTAGTCTGGCCGAATTCAACAAACTCTATTCAGGTCAAAGAGTTTTAATAATTTTGTATATTTCTCTAAAATTTATGTAGATGAATTACATCATAAAAAGTAACTGCTTATCCATTCCTATTGCTAACAAGTGTTATGCGGAAGTACTGATTTTGTGGAATAACATTAAAAAGAAAGGTAATAGTATTTTTATTTTTTACAATAAATACTCCGTTTAATTTAAGGTTTCTTTCAACTTATTCGTGCCAACTGAACACATTAATTTTTTTATTATTGTCTAGCCGAAACCGTTAAACGACGTCATCTAGTGAATTAATACATTTCTGATTTCCTTAAATAATGGTGAAATATTGGTGGGAATGTTTTTTAAAGTTTTAGAGTAGGTAAAAATATCCATAGGTTAACAAGAATCAAAGTGTGCTAAACTCTTTTGAAATTTAGACTTTATTTTAAAATATTTGCAAGGCAACGGATTTTAAAGACGTTTTTACTGTATCAACACCATATTAACGGTAGATCAATACACGAAAACTAACTAAACAATTACTAGAATTAATATTTTAGTACTATATAATTAAATACTTACCAGGAAGGCTTTCATGTCTAGCTTGAGAAGTGGAGAAGTGGAGAATGATAACTTTTCGGGGAGGTCGGCTTTTATACTAACGACGGTGTTGAGGATTTTGTTTTTAATTGCACTTTCACTGGTGGGTGAATCCTGCGCAACCATTTTATTATTCGCATAGTTTTAAGAATTTTACACTCGGTTTAATTTGTCTAATTGGTAACCCCTAGACTTATTGAATTTCATTATTCCCCAATCCCGATGAAGATTACAATAACCGCCGTGTAGAAGAAGCAGCAGATTATCTATTCCATATCCCCCATTCCTTTATTAGGAAACCTCGACAAATAAACCCGCATCTCCGCAAAACAGGAAAAGCACCCTAATAAAATAACGTCTCATTTGTAGCTGCGATGGGTAGAAGCCAGTCGACTCCAGGGCTTGTGGAATCCAGAGGAAAAGTTCCCCTAGAGGAAATGTGGATTGCCCCTTGCCTGGCCGGATTAACACCCGCATATCCTCGGTCTCTTTTGGGATCGCCTCCGCGTGTTCCCGACAGTCCCGGGTCTAGGGGTTCCAGAGGGTCAACAAGTAGTGGCAGAAGTCATCGGCAGACGCCGGCGCCCCACGCTAGATCGGGTAAGATTTAAAAGGCCCCCGTATTGTCTCAATTACTGTGTCCTTTTGTGATCTTTTTCTAATTTGATCAGTACCACATACCCTAGAGTCCCTAAGCATGTTTCTGCGTTAGTATTCAAAATAACTCTTAACAAACACTGCACCTCCGATCTAAAGAAAAGGCCTCTCCTTGTAGTGTATTATTAATGATTTTAGTTCCAACAAATTAGTAGGTTTATGTGTCCTTAAATGGTGTAATAAGAGCTACATTTTCTGGATGGAAATTTCTCAATATCGTTCAATTCGACTGAGTATGCATATGTAACTTTTTTATTTTAAATGGAGTTCCTTATCTGTTTTTGTGTAATTGGGTACATTTTTAAATTATCTTTACTCTTCTATCGTATATGTATAGTGTTGGGAGGGGGTAAATTAACATATAAAATTTAGAAACAATGAAAATTCCATTTCCTTGTGTACATAGTTAACACATTTTTTACAGATTGTGTTGTAAATAGCATTTGCCACTAAATTTTTAAAATTTTCAGAAACTATCAACATATTTTCTTAAAACGAAAGCAGTTTCATATAGACAAGTCTGGTCTGTACATTAAAAGCTTTTAGTTCTCTTATTAAAATACATCTCTAGAAAACGCATCGCCAGTATTGACTTATCAAGTGCGGTTAGCTGTTGCCTTGATTTATAAATGAATTGTAATGTACTTTCTTGTTTCCTTCTGCCAATATACATTTCCTCTAGATTCAATATTGTCCATTCAGTGATACTAAAGTTTTACTTATCCCGGTATCATTAGAGTGATACCTAAATGTATTAAAATATACAGGGTGTATCATTAAAAATCAAAAAGTTGTAAATATGCATTCAATACAGTTACAGTTTATTTGCATGTAATACACATATATTACAGATTAGTTTTTTGTTTTCATTATTTAACTGGTATATGAAGTGTGGTGGTAGCTCAGTTAGTAGAGCGCTGGCTTTCTGAGTAAAACGTCGATTCTGGCTTAGGTTCGAAACCTAAGCATTACTATGCATATTTATAAAAATCTTGTCTGCAAGCCACCACACACAATTTCCCAATTCAGCTTCCAACCGTGGAACCTTAATGCTAAAACTTTCTCTGGAATTTCTGTCGTTCGGATTCGACTATAAACTATCTTAACGCTGAGGAGAAACACGTGAAGAGGCTGGTGCCCAGCAGTGGGACGAAAAGTCTGTTAATGATGATATCAATTCCATTAACAACAAATTTGGATCACATTATTAATTTTCAAAAGGTGCGGTTTGGGTTGCTTGAGCGTACCAGATGTTTGTCATGCAAGAATAATGTAGAATTTAATTTAAATCGATGAGTTTTTCACAAGACTACTTAATACGTACCTCAAATGCATTTTAAAGCTGAAGATGTGACACAAATCATTATGCGTCTTCTAACGCTAACGCGTACATCGTGTTTCTGTCAGTCGTCATGAAGCGATGAGTAAATATTAAATTTTGCAATTAATTAGGACAAACTCAACCAGAATTTTATAAAACATGAAAAACTCTGTAAGGGGATAGCACTTTGAAGTGCCTTCGACCTAGCTCAGCGTTGGAAGTGGTTCACAAGTAACGCTTAAGGGAAGTAAATCTTTCTAGTTGTGTACAGGTCAAATCAAAATTAGTGGGCGCCACCTTCCAAATAGCAGCAGATTGCCGGTTCTCATGGGAAGGCCGAGAAAGCAGCTTACGGGATCGAACTCACCTATATTGTGCCTCCTCCTGTATATAATGCTCATGCACGATAAAATACACAGAAATAAAAGATATGATGAATTGTAAGACACATATAACTCTATTGGTTGAAATTGGTAACACACGTAGTACAAGAAGATACAATCAAAACGGTAATAACTGTAGTTGAACAAAAGGAAAGCTCGAGCGTCCAAACAAAAAAGCTCGCCGCCACTGACTTACGATATTTACTTTAATGAACAACCAGAGCTATGCAGCCCAGCGACGTTTGAGTTTACAAATTATATACCCTTTAACCTTAACAAGTAATGAAACGATGGCTAACGAAAGGTTCCTTCATTTTTAATATGACAAGGAAATTAAGCTGTTCTGTTTCTTATCTACCAATGAAGCACTGGTAAGCAGGAGAAAACAATCACTGTATGGTACATTGGTAAGTTTACATTAGTTTTCGTCGCTAGGGAGTAGAGAGAGAAGCACAATTTGGGGTGTTCCTAAGTTCTTGAGAAGCAGACAAAAATCGCACCCACGCCACGGAAGGTTGGATCACGATTGCGACACAGCAATCGCCACAATTTTCTTCGGGAAACGGGAAATTTCGAGTGTTCTTGCAGACAGGACTGAAATATTCGCCGCACAAACTTTCAAAGCGTTTGTCGCCGCAGCGGCACATCCAGAGGGTCAGAAAAGGGGTTCGATATTAATCCGCAAAAGCGATAAGCAAATTCGCTATCAAGAGATCCAATGTATTTCTTAAATCCGACACGTGTCGATGGTTCTATTCCCCCTACGGTGATAACAGCGATACGAAAATTCACGCAGTTGACACCCATCAAAACTCAAGCCGCTCAAGCCCACGCAGTACCTATAGGTCTTAGCAATCAACCAGGTCGAAAGGAGATCTTAAGTCAACCCCCGAAAAAAAAACGCAACGCCATATACAGCAGCTGAAAGTATTTCACCCTATTACGAAATATGTTGCAAGAATTCTAGAACAAATTAACACGTAGAGCTCCCTCAAGGGCAGAAAATTTCCAGCAAACGTTCACGGTCAAGCGCGTAGACAAAATATTCATCGGCATTTCTCTAGGATAACAAAAAAAAATGGTCCACTAAACTGTATTCGGGAAATGATAAGAAAGTAATCGGCTACGGAGCGGCCAATAAAATAAGACTTTAATCCGTAAAAAGCGGCAAATCAAACGAACGTAACAACTTTAAGTTTACACGTTTCAAAGATGTACGTGAGGGTGTTCAAGATGACACTACAACCGGGTGTCTGTCGATTTCTTGAAATGCAGATTCGGTCGCAACAGTTCCTGAAATCGTAAACAGATCGTCGAATGATACTCCGAATGAGGGTGTAATCCGTAAAGAATATATGCCTGAAAAACGAGCGGTAAATAGTGCACTTTACATCAAAGATAATTGCAGGGCTTTTCTCAATAGCGACCGCATTTCAAGAAAAGGTTCTTGTTGCATGTCAGCGCACCTGCCCATTCTTCACTGATTGTGAAGTAATTTCTTATGAAACACGACGTTGTTGAGATTATTCACTCACCCTATTGCCTTGTCTTGGCACCAGTCGACTTTTTTCTCTTTTCTAAAGTGCAAACCGTTTTCAAAGCGAAACGATTTGAGCTGATACTAAGACAAATGTAACCGCCGAATTGAAAGCAGTTTCTTCGGACACTTTTGCGGACTGCATCTAAATATATTCAGTAAAATATAACACACCAACAATGCAATTTAAAACAAACAAGAGAAAAAAACTATGGGCAACACAAAGGATTGTTGGAAAGTCCAAACCGAAAAGCTCGCCGCCCCTGGCTTGCAATATTTACTTTAATGAACAGATCTACGCAGCCAGTGACGTTTGAGTTCACAGAATTGATTAAATGTTTAACCTTAACGAATAGTAAAACGCTGGGCAACTGAAGGTTGCCCTACTTTTAATATTACAAGGGAATTAAACTGTTCTATTTCTTAGTTGCCAACAAAGCACTGGTAAACAGGGGAAAACAATCACTGTATAGTACATTGGCAAGTTTTACCTTAGTTTTCTTCGGTAGGGAGTAGAGAGAGAGAGGCATAATTTGGGGTGTTGCTAGGTCCTGAAGAAGCAGGCAATAATTGCAGGCACGCCACTAGAGACTGGATCACGATGGAGACAACGTTACGGACCAAGACTTTCTTCGTATAACGGGAAATTCAGGAACGAAATATTCGTCGCACAAACTCCCAACGCGTTTGTAGCAGTAGCGGCACATCCAGAGGACCACAGCAAGAGGTTAGATATTAATCCGCCAAAGGCGATCCGCAAATTCGCAATGAATTACCTTCCAGGGTATAAAATCCAGCGTGTTTCTTTAAATCCGACACTTGTCCATGGTTGTGTTCACCCCACGGTGACAACAGAGATACGAAAATTCACGCAATGGACACCCATCGAAAACCCAAGCCGCCCCCGCAGTACTTGTCGTCGGCGCTGAGGTATTAACAAGCATCCGGGTCGAAAGGAGATCTAAAGTCGACTCCCGAGAAAAACGAACGAAAGTATCCAGCAGCTGGAATACTTCACCATATGACGAAATATGGTGTAAGAATTCTGGAACAATTAACACGTGGAACTTCCTCAAGGGCAGGAAACTCCCAGCAAACGTTCACGGTCAAGCGCGTAGACAAAATATTAGTCGGCATTTCTCTAGGATAACAGAAAAAAGGTCCACTAAACTGTATTCGGGAAATAATAAGATAGTAATGGGTTACGCAGCGGCCAATAAAATAAGACTTTAACCCGTAAGAAGCGGCAAAATCAAATGAACATAACACTAGAGTATGATTGCACCAATTAATGTTTTTCGTGAAAATTGGTCATATAATTAACATTAGTAAAACTGTTAATTACTACTGTAAGAAATCAACTTGACAGAAAGTAACTATGATCCAATTCTGTACAATACAATAATCTAAATCATGTTAAATGTTTGTTGGACTGCGCCAACCACTTTTAAGGTAGGACAACTTAGCTGGCCTGCCTTACACATGTCAGCCGTGGCCACAACTAATTTTTACATTGGATCGTTCATCATTTTCTGATCGAAAAATCGATAGTAACAATAAAAGTATTTAACCCTTATTGTTTCTATTTTGCCGAATGTAAGCATACATACATTATTAAAAAAATGGTTAGGTTGTGTTTTTAAATTTACCGAATTAGCTATACCACCGAAGGTTTTCATGGGCAAACAGTTTGGCCCAATCAAAAAGTTGCTCATAAGTTCGCACACATAACCTCATAGGTATTATTTCAGATAAAGGATATTTATTCGCTCACAGCTCGTGAATTACTGTTCTAACGCGTGCTGCCTTTTTGTAAATTTGGGTTGTTTTACTTAAACGAGGTCGGCAACATGGTTATTCTACCCTTCTTCGTTCGTATATTCCTGAATATACGCATTGATACATTAACAAATCAAAACCTTAAAAGTTTTTTTTTTCATTATGTAATTTGTTTTACGAAAGTCAATAGCTGTATGTGTGATGTGATATAAAATAAAAAACCAGTCCGTTGAATTCGATAAACTTCTATTTATTTATAGACATGTGTGGTGGTAGCTCAGTTATTAGAGCACTCGCTTTCTGAATAAAACGTCGATTCTGGCTTGTGTTCGACTCCCCTGCATTACCAGCGTATAAAAATCTTGTCTGCAACCCACGACACACATTTTCCCAATCCGGCTTGCAAAGTGGGATCTTAATGCTAAAAACCTTCTCTGTAATTCCTGTCGTTCGGATTGAACGGTAAACTGTAGGTCCCCCGTGTTTCTACCTCAGCTCTGAGGAGAAACACGTGGCAGAGAAAAGGCCGATGCCCAGCAGTGGGACAAGAAGGCTGTCATTTAACGCAAATACATACGTATGACAATGCTATTCCATCGTCAGTATTACGTATTTCAGTTGCACAAAAGGAATCCCCAAATTTCTTGTAAATATGATTCAAATTACCTCATGTTTTAATACAACAGTAAAAATTAATTCTGTTTTCACAAAGAGAGTTAAATTAGCAGTCTCGTCAACTGTATGCTACCTAATTACAAAAAAAACGTTGTTAATATCTGCGGGAGTTCTTTTAAACAATTGAACATATACCCGATTGGGAAATATACTATATAAGCTATGAACGCAAGACAAAACGGTTAATTTTGAGCCTCCCGGTATATCGTTCTTCTACTAATCAAAAAGTACGTCAACTTAATACACACAAAAATTAGTGGCGCAACTTAATGTTATTAAACGACATAAATATATCTCCTAATAAAGCAAACATAAATGATACACTTTTTGTTCATTAACTTAACGGTTTTATCTACGAGAGGCAAACCCCATGTTGTTCCTGCTTTATATAAAAACGCATTTTTAATCTTTAATTAGAATCTTTATTAGCTCGTGTTTTAACGATG
>JABXWE010031123.1:0-13043 GCA_014611495.1 Limonius californicus
TACTGTCACCATAGAAGACTTTTCCACTTGCAATTTTCATAACTAGTATAGAGCATATCCAAGAGTGAAATAAGGCAAAAAATTATCGAAAAACCCACAGGACCTGGTTATAAAAAATTGCCAAAAGTGCAAAAATACGGTCAAATTAACCTACATTTATGATATATAGGGTGTCCCATGACGTGAGGTCACTACTTCGTGTACGTAATATTTAGATCAGTTAATATAGTTAAAAATTCTAATAACGTTATGCCCTAAAGAAAACCGTTTTAAAAATACAGGGTGCTAAATGATTATTTAATAAATAATTAAAATTTCAGGAAAGCCAATTTTTATTTTTATTTAAATTCACTATAAAGATTGTTCAAAATGGCCACCGTTGCTCTCGAGACACATTCTGAATCTTCCAGAGAGAGAGAGAGAGAGAGAGAGAGAGAGAGATCTGGTTGCCGTAACGTAACACATCATTGTTATTCCGAATTAGTTCTGCTGCCTCAAAAATGCGTCTCCTAAGATCTGCAACAGTCTCTGATGGTGTTTGATATACCATATCTTTCATATGGCCCCACAAATAATAATCTAAACAAGTTAAGTCCCGAGATCTTGGGGGCTAGGGGTGCTGTTCTCTACCAATTACAAGGCCTTCAATCCGTTGATTCAAAAATTGTCTTATACGTAACGCAAAGTGCGCAGGGGCACCATCGAGCTTATACCAATACCATGTCTGATCGCTAGAGGGACATCATCTAACAATCCTCTCAAATGATCTACTGGAAAATTTAAATATCTGTAGGCGGTTAAATGGTCACTGTGATTTCGTGTGGATTCTCCAAATCCCAAGAGTGGCTGTTCTTTCTGTCAATTACAGGTTGTCAAATGAGAAGTTTCACTTGAGTGCAGTTGCGCAGTGGCGTATTTCTGTTATATGCAGCGGGGCTCATTTACTTACTAAACGTTGAGCACTACAGATAGGGTATACTCTGAGAAAAAGTACGCGTTACTTGTGTTAGCAACTGGGTCCAAACTATGCGAGCCCTTTCGTTTACTAACATGAGTGTACTTCGACGGAGTGGAGAACCGAAAGTAAGTGCATCTCCTTTGCTCCGAATGCTGTCTTGCCTCCTGTTCTGCACATCTCAAGTGAAACTTCTCATTTGACCACCTGTAATCCATTCCTTGTAAATGTTCTGTGATTAAAATTCTATTACGTAGATTTATCCAGCGGCAAAATTCCGTACGACTAGCGAAATCTGTAGGTAAGTGAGCTTTATCAAAGTGGATATGAAATGTATTTAAACCACGACGTTTTAATGCTCTCCAAACTCGCATTCATGGTACATTACCTTTTGCAGAAACAGGACAAACAGAGGTGCTGGGATTATTATCAATTTCTCGCAATATGTTGTCCTCATTGTCTGTATTGGACGCTCAGTCGACGGGAAAGTTCCGTGTTCACGTAGGTGGTTGTGCGCTCGTTGAAAACTGGTAGTCGCCGATTTGGAAATCTCAACCCATATTCTCGAGCACCTGCTACTGAGTTTCTATCACAAAACCCGTACATGTAATGGATATTGGCGTACTCTCGCGTTGTAAAAGTAAACACTATCAACAATGTTAATCAGCGCAAGCAGAGAAATTAACTTTGAGGTGCTTTACTGTTTGACATACAAGTAAATAATACCATTTCCATAGTAACGTAGACAGTTTTTATCAAATACCACTTAATATCATTTATTGTTTCGGCTGCTGCAGTATTTAACTAAAACATTACTTCTTTAACAGTTGATTTAGAGAAAATGACCACTTCTTAGTTTCGACTTCTTTTCACCTCTCATACACGTAGGTGTCATGGGGCACTCTGTATGTGAACATAATTTATTGAAACGCTTTTACCTTATTACAAACAACCATCCCGTAAAAACATATTTCAAACAACCCCAATATGAAGATTTGCCCAATTCTCTTACAATCAGAACAATGCCAAGACAATGCCAGTTTAATTTGTCGTATATTATAGGTATTGGCTTCTACATTGGCTACAGTAAACTTTCCTGCGTTTAGGAAGACAACGCTAAAATCAGGAAAACCGGACACAGTTTACAATGTGTTTTTTTATGTAAAAGCTTACATTAAATTTTTGATTGCCAGGTTGGTCCCTTTAAGATACGGATTTAGCTAATTTTATTTTAGAATACCTTGCATGTGTATTTCACAAATATTATACGAAGTTATGTATATGATGTGCAAGTGACATATGCAATTATATACACATTTTAGTATGTAAATATGTGGCATTCACATTGACAATTGACAATTACTATATGTGTATTATGTATCGGCACATCGAATTTCAAATGGCCGTTTTTCCTCGCAAGGTAGCAGCAAACCAGCTAGGTATTGTGCCTAGTAAATATCCTCAGGAGTAGAAGTGATTGCACTTCCCGTGGTTAGGAGCCCACATTAAATGGTATGTCCTCTATGTCTGCTTTACTTAAAAAAAGGAGCGCAATAATGCCTAGGAGAGAAAATCGCTACGTCTCGTAAGAGACAAAGCACTCAAAGAAGACGAATTATACAATACCAGACCCCTGTTTACTCAAATCGGCACTAAAATTTACATTCTCTATTAGTTATTTAATCACAGCTAAGCACTCTAATTATGATAGAGATAAACAATTGAATATTAAAAGGAATGTTAAAAAACATCCATTTAAAGTAAGTTCATAGTTTATTTGTTTGTATAATCATTAACAAGGTACTTAAAAGTTGTACATTTTTAGTTAATTCCATTTTTATTACATAATAATGACATGCAATGTTAATTTATGCAGGCATTTCCTGACATAATAAACAATAAGAAAATTTTAAAGCATTGCATGATCGTGATAAAAATACCTGAATCCGAACGAACATCAATAGAATATAAATTTCTGGCCGAAATAAAATGAACATAAAACGATCCTAAAATAAAACGACCGTAAAAAGACGGGTAGAATTAAAGATCCAAGTTCTAAATTTCGAATAATTAAATTTGATAAAACAAGCTAGAAGTTGTTAGGAATGTTAGTTGAAAGATACGGTAGCTGATACAAACGTCCAAGTAAACTCTGCTCTCCAATCAATTTGTCTTTATAGTCCTCCACAAAAATAGCCATTCTGACTAGATATCATTAAAACCAATTAATGTGTAAGCGGAATTCTAATTTCAGAAGATTTATTAGAGAAAATTGTGCACAAACTTGTACAAGATATGCCAAATATTTCACCACAACTGTAAAACGATACATATTTTACGTTAATCGTGATATCTCTTACCTGTTTTCTATCGTTTCATCTCAAGTATAATTTATTAAGTCTTCAATTTCCATAAGCATAGTCTGGTTTGATTTAAATCTATTTCTATTCCATTTCAGTTCATGTATTTTTATAAATCAAATAGAAGGTAGGTAACAAACTAATCTAGCAGACTAAGATCGAGTAATATTGAAAGCCAAACCGCTCTAAATATCGCCCAAACCAACGATTATTAAATAGTCAATGAAGTAGTCTAATATGTGGCGGAACACCATTCTGCACGAAATGTAGCGGTCAACTATTAGGAGTAAATTAATTTTGCTATTTCATAAATGTCGATTTCACGCTATATGTGCTATAATCAATGTCAGCTTAGACATGGAATTGTTTATTTTACAATTTATTGCACTATAATTTTTTTCTGCGATATCGAAATTTGGATTTTAAATTAGCTCTGTCAAGCCTTTGTGAAAATAGTTCGACAATGTTGACTAAAGGATACTTTGTGGCCAGATATTACATTATAATCAGCTGGCCAAAAGCAATCCAACCCATGTTGTGGGACACCCTGCATATACAGTTATACTATACAGCTTGCCGCTTTTAACCCTGCTTGTGAGTGAACATTGCGCACTACTACCACTACCACGAAATTTGTAGGGGAGGCCTGGAGATCATTTCATCGTGTGTTTGTAGCAGTCAGCATTGCTGTACATTCCAGTGCAATGCGTACAATGGAGTTTTAATCTAAAATAAAAGCAGGGAAGCGTACGCGCGTTTCTTTTACTGAGTGTACCGAATGCTAACTGCCTATATACATTATATTCGACTCTGTTCCTCCTAGTACTCACTCTTTCTCGCGCCGCGCAGCGCCTACCAGCAAGCTTAAATTTGGCAAGCTGTACGTCTCATTCGGTGTATGCCTCTCTTTTTTAAACCATTACACCATCTCGGCTTCTTCTATTAATTTCTTTTTCAAAACAACTTCATAAATTCATATTATCTTAAATTACAAATCTCAAGTTATAGAACATCCTGTAGATAGTCTAATTAATTATTTCTCAGCATATGTATTTGATTTCCAGAAAGATGCATTTGTCCCTTTATTTAATGGATTTGTTATCAAACTGACATCATCAACACAAATTGAAATCTTCTTAACTTAAAGAGTCTAAATTATAGAAGACCCTGTATATGACACAATCTGTTTTCAGCGTATACAACTCTTTTTTTAATGATGCAGTTAAAGCTTCTATGTGTAGTTTAATGAAAATAATTAAGATTTTATAAACTTACAGATACCATGTTGTACTTGATTTCCGTATTTTTCGAAATATGCACTATAACCTAGTCTATTAATGTTATGCATTTTGTTTCAAACTGAACGCATGGATACAAATTTAAAAACCTTCAAAATATGAAGACTACATTATAAAACACCCTGTATATGTTACAACTGGTTATTAGCTTATACCACTCTTTCTTAAATACACTCAAAACTCGGCGAAGTTTCTTTATTTCTACTTTATTTCTAAAATTACAATTAACACGTGTCTGAGTAACTCTGTATATTCTATAATTGATTTTTGGCTTAACCTCCCAATTTTTAGGTGGGCACATCTGCTATGTAGGTTAATTATATTTATTTTGCTTCAAACCAACTTCATTGACAGGAATTCATATTTTCTTCAATTAAAAACATCAAGTTTCTGAGTCACTCTGTATATTCTTGAACTACCTTTTTTAAATTAGGCACTACTACCACGTCGCTTTATTTTATTAATTTGGTTTAAAGCGACCTAAGTTATATACATGCAGAGCGTCTTGAATTACAGATATACAGTTATAAGATGCTTGCTGTATGCTACAATTGGCATCAACTTGGAAGACACCTTGTATATGATATATTTTTTATAACGAAATATGCCTCTTTTTGTTTAAATGATAGTACACTCAGCCCTTCTCCGTTTACTTTATTTTTTAAACAAATCTCAATAAGTAAAGTAAATTCAGATTATAATTATAATAACAGTACCAAGTCGCAGAACACCCTATAGATACTATAATTAGCGTTTGGTTATAATACTCCTGTTTTGAACGAAAACACTCGGACCTTCTCGGATTATTTTATTTCGTTTGCTTCAAATTGTGTCCATTATCGCAAATTCAGATCCTCTTCAAATATATTGGTCAAGTTTTGGAGCACTCTGTAAATGCTGTAATTACTTTTCCACCGCTCCATTTTTGAAAATATGTATGTATATGCACCCAGATTTTTCGGTTAATTATGTTTTATTTAAGATTAATTTCATTATGCTTAAAACGGGCCTTATAGTATCACAAATCAGATTTCAGTGTTCAAATCATGAAACACTCTGTATGGTAGATAACCACATTAGGACTTTTTAATTTTTTTATCACTGAGACCTATCACAAGTTCTGGCATGTAAACGAAAATAAGAAGTTAAATCTGCTTTCTATATTCTTACACTTCCAAGCCAACGTTTCGGACAACATTGCAACAGTCATCTTCAAGGAACAATTTTAGAATTGTGTTTTATTATTACTTTTATAACTTGCAATAATTTAAAAAACAAGCTTGTTCTTATGCTTACATTAAAATTACAATATTTTAACCAAACTCAGTGTATGCAAGCATCAGATATAGAAAACCGATGTATGAGGAAAACTTGCATGGCCTACTGTATCTTCGCAACAGATGCCAAGAGACAAAAGACAATCAGCCTATTAAAGGTGGACACCGTACCAACAATTTATTGTCCCAATTAGCCAAATCGTGAAGCTACGTGTTTTGGAAAGGCAATGGTCCTCGATATAGTAGCTTGTTAAGTAAACCGGTATCTTCTCACAAAAATTCTCGCCGCACGGCGAGTTAAAGCAGGAGCGCCGCAAATGGAAGGAAAATGCGGGAAAAAGACGCAACGAAAGGACGGGTGGATGAAACCGCACGGTGAGGTTGACAGCTTATCTGCTGATATGTGTTTTTGGGGAGTCCGACTTTTATATCTTTTATTTGGCTTCCCGAAATGCGCAGGAATAATTTTCCCGCACGTCCCCCTAATTTAAAACACAAATTAAGACAGATAAAAAACGGACTTGTACTAAAATTAAAACGGGAAAATGTCTCCTAAGAACTTAATCCGGGTATTTAGGCCCGATCTCTTCAACACTCGCCTAATTAAGAGAGTTTGTATACAAATTAAATGAGTTGATTTAATTATTGTAGTTTTTCGCTTTTTAAGGCAATTTTATGTTGCTTTTATGGCGTTCGAGGGGCACTTTCAGATTATGGAGTTATAAACTCGAAAATACTTCGCTGTACTTACGACTTACTTGACGTCCTACGTTTATCCTAATTTATTGGCAGAATTAAACTAGAAGAGAAAAATTTGAATTTTGTTGCCAGTAAACGAGTAATAACTGGAGATCACAGATAAGCCTTTATTACTTAACACTGTGCCAATTATTTTATGGTGTCTTCTGACAGATATCTGCTACTGAAACTAATTCATAAAATAAAATACACTTTTATTTAACCTTTGAAAATACCGTTTTCTTTTGGAAAAAATTGACACGTTCCGGTGTGACGGGGATATTTTTAATGACCCTACATGGTGAATGTAGCAGTCTCTTACTGAATCATAGTTACTTAAATATGTAGTCACATGTACATTATTTGCCAGTGCACCATCTTGCTGTAGGTAAGTATATTCGCTACCATGTGAAATGTAGGCTAGTAGAACAAGAAACACATTTTCATCATGGCGATTTAATACTTTTATTATATATTATAAAACCGAGATTTATTTGACCAAAAAGTAATGGTCATCATAAATACTAATCATGACAATAGCAAAAATGGTACAAGTCATAATCTGTAGGTACTGATGAATAATTATATGACGTTTTATGATTATACAGTTATTGTATTTTAAAATCATGTCATCCAAACTTCTAGAAATTCCATTTTCCATGGAAGTGTACCGTAAAGTTTGATAATGATTTAGATTTATACTATGCCAGCATAGCCATATAATTTTCTTCATTTGCTACATGCTCTGCACGACCCTTTTATTATTCCATGTTAATCCACGTCGAATCCTTCTAACAATTTCGCGGTTTCTCGAACTGTCAATATTAGAGGAAAGTACCCAAATCCGGACCCCCATTTTGTTTTTCAGATAAAAAATATAGAAAATAGTAAAATAATAGGTTTTACGAGCATGTGATATTTACTTTATTATGTTATTGACCATTTACATTCCAATTTTAGTAAAGATAATTGAAAATTCATGTAAAAAAGAAGTTGAAAAAATGGTCGCTAAAAGTGGACCCCTTGTAAAAATAATCAAAATAATACTAAACATAATTGAAAAAGGTATTAAATCAGAAAAAAACATAATCGAGTATCAAAATATGAATGTATTATAACAATTACAAGTTTTAGTTTACAATACTATACTTATTATAAAATAGGTTAAAAAACTAAATAAACAATATAGCGACAAAAATCGCAGATGTATACATCTGTTTCAGCCCCAGCACAGTCCACATGGGCCCACAATGAGCATATAACAGAGGGCATGCTGTTTTCATCTTCGGTGCTTGATTCTTTTACATTTTTTTCAAAATTTAGACACTTTTTTACGAAATCTTTCCCTTTTCTTGAAGGCCCTGCTGCCGAACAACGTTTCCTGCCGCGGTTGTTTTTGCAACCTTGAATACAGTTTCGTGCTTGCTGTTCGGTTTCCTTGGCTTCGTTAGCTTTTTTAGATTCCATCAATTGGGATTTATAAGGCGAAGATGTGATGACCGTACAACTACAGGCCTTCCGTCCCCTATTCGTTGTCCTTTTTTGGATTTGTGGAATAGGAGTGATGTCGAAGAGGCTTATCGTAGAAGATATTGAACCCTGACGATTCTTAAATGTAGATGGAAATAGAGGAACTCCCTGATTTCCTGAAGATGTTGATGATTAATTTGGGTCAAACTCTATGGTAACTTGTAGTTCATCCACGTGACATTCTTCTCTGTTCTCTGAAAGGCTTTGATTTTCTGTTGTTTTTTGCCTTAAAATAGATTCATACAAAGATGAATCTCGCTTCTTGCTAGCCTCTTCAATGTATTCGGCATCAGAGAATAGCTCCTTGTTCAATGGGTATATGCCTGTGGCTTTAAACCCATTGATGGCTATTTGAGCTGTTTGGCATTTGGTATAGGCTTTACCAAAGAGCTCCATTACGTCAAAAGCGTTAACTGGACGATCACTATTTCTTAACCACTGTCTGACTTCTTCACTGTAATAAATTTTGAGGCAACCCATGAAAGTTTTGTCCAAAGGTTGGAGCTTGTGTGAGCAGTGAGGTGGTATCGACACAATAGTAATGTGGTTTGCTTTAGCTAAATCGATCACTTCGATATTCTGAGTGTGGCTAAAGTGTCCATCTAAAAGTAACAGTACAGGTTTCTCCTTTGTAGGATTGGAAAACTCGATAAAGTGTTGAAACTACTAAGTGAAGGAGTTGATTTGGATCCACCCTGAAGGATGCACTGCAAATATTGTTCCTGCTGGAGCCCCTTTTTTCAATTATTCACTCATGTTTTTCCTTGGAAAAATTACCAAAGGGGGGACAAATGTGCCATGTAACAATAGTTATAAGGGCCCCACGTTCTCCCGATGCCAAGGCGGCTACCTGTTTTTTGCCTTTAAGGCCAATTACCTTTGGTAACTTTGATTGCACAACAGTAATACCGCTTTCGTCTACGTTGTGAATCCTATCGGAAGTAAATTTATTTTTATCGTATACATCTTCCAGAAGCTCATAAAATTCTGCGTATTTTCCTTACTGAAACCAAGAGCCCTGCTATAAGACGTTCCAGTAGGTTTCCTTTCTGAAAGTTTGGTTTTGTGGCGTTTAAGAAATAGACTTACCCACTTTTTCCCAGCTATTTCCTCTTTAAATAGATGGTCCATGCCATTTCTTTGGGTCAATTGTGCAGCCATTCTTCTCAAGTCATTTCTTATAAGTCCAAAAAAAAAGCTTCCATAGCTAGACAATATTGAACTAGGTCATCTTCAAGATCTGTACTCAGAAATTGTAGGTCTGCCTCTTTTTGTTTTTGACGCTTCGTCAGGTGTACCGTACTTAGTATTAGACAACCTCATGAGTGTTGTTGCAGGAACATTAAACAGTTTACTAGCTTTTTTCCAACCCATGTTCTTATTGCGAACTGCATCAATAGCTTTAGCCATTTTAGACCGACTCCACTTTCTCGGTTCGACCTTTCGCTTTGTCGCCTCTGAATCTGTAACAAAATTCTTCAAAATAAGAGTGTGTACACTTCTAATGGCAGACTTTAAACATAAAATAGGGTCTGCTTTAGGTAACGAAGGGGGGTCCAGTATAGGCAACTACGGGGGGTCCAGTTAACGCGACTATAGCCTGCATTTTGCTAATACAATAAATTTTTAACCAAACATCTAAATGATATAGTTTAGTGATGAATATTAACCTCCAATCTTATCATTTAAAAAATACATAGGTTAAAAAAAACGGTCAAAATACGTTATGACGGACTAATAAGCGATGAGTGATACGGGCGACGCGTGCGCTCCACTGCTGCATGGTGGAATTCTAAAATATTATCTACGCTTGTTACCGCCAGTATTCAAACCAATAGAGAGCAAAGAGACCAGGGGTCCACTTTAGGAGGAGGGGTCCGGGTTTAGATACTTTCCTCTACAATTTACTTTCGGCTTAGACCGCGTCGTCATTTGGGAACTACACCCAGCGTTATCAAGTAAGGCCCGACCTGTAGCTTGTCTACCTTTACAAACATTTGCTCTAGAAGTTTGAGGAATATTTATTCGTAGGCCCCGTCTGCCTAAACAGGACCGTGTGCTTAGATTATTTAAACCTTGGGGCGGACAAGGAATTGATCTTAATGTATTTTGTTTGCTAGGACAATAATACTTAACCGGCTTATGCTTGTTAGCTGTTTGTGAACCCATATAAACTAAATTTTCGCAAGACATTGCAGCTTGCATCTTCAGAGTGAATAGAACATTGAGTGTTCACACACAGTGAACACAGATTAAACAAATATTTTGGTTAAATTTATTCATTCGCTTTTTAAAATTCAAAGTAGTAGCAGCAGGTTGTCTTTTTGTAATATCCATCAAGCAGAGTTTAATTGCTCTAATTTAAGCTTTTCCTCCAGCAAATATGTGGAAATAGGCTTATTTAAAAAATTGCTTATTTTATTCATCATGCAGCTCGGTTCGATATACTAATTTCACTCTACTAACGTAGCTTCTTTATTTTAAACAATCACATAACACGGCTGCTGAGCTGCGTGATTTATACTTAAGGGGGCCAATTAACAGCTGGCTCAAATTCTACGTTGAGGTCGTGACCTCTCATCAGCCTTCCTTACTTCCAATTACCTGCTTATTCACGTCTGCAGTTCATATTCTGCCCAAAATCTGTGCCAATCTCGAACTGACTCGCATACTTTATCCTAGCGTATATTTATGACATAAAAATTACTTAAACTCCGCCTGCAGCAACCCACTGGGTGAATTAAGTATCCCAAGGAATGCTGTTGCCGGTCCGAAGCCCGGACGAAGGAGGAAGGTTCCCTGGTTAAAGTTAGCACCCTAACCGGGGGTAAAACAAAAAGAATGCTCACAGACTCACACGAAGCCTCGGAAATGGACTGCCCCAAATGGTAACGACCCAGCAAGAAAAACGAAAAAACGATTAGAAAAGAAGAACATTATGTGAATGGGTAGCTGGAACATAAGATCTTGGAATGCATATGACCAGGAAATCATTGTAGAAATGAAAGAGAGAAAAATAGACATATGCTGCATAACGGAGACAAAAAAAGAAAGAAAAGGGTACCACAATAATAGAGATTGCATTCTCATATATAGTGGAAAAGACAAACAACTAACGGCAGCTGCAGGTGTCGGTATATTCCTACATGAAAAATTTAAACAGTTCATGGACGAAGTGGAGTACACAAGCCCAAGAATACTAAGGATAAAACTGGAAATATAAGACAACCCCGTATACATTCTCAGTGTATATGCCCCAGATATATCCAGATCCCGGAAAAAAAGAAGAGAATTCTGTGAAGAAATGCGAGAACAGGTAAATCGAATTCCTAAAAACCAGGGAATAATCAAAATCGGAGACCTAAATGCTCGCATAGGAAATGACGATATACGACGGGTAAAGCTTAAATATCCAATGAGGAAATATACAACGACAATGGAGAATTTCTAGAAGATTTCTGCGTACAGAATAGTTTTAGGATTAACAATACATTCTTTAATCAAAAATGCATCAAAAATATACCTTTGAAAACATTCAAGGAAGGAGATCAGTAGGTAATAGACTACGTTATAACAAATACGCAATTCACTCCAACGCAAATCTTGGATGTAAGAACCCTTAACACGCCAGAAATAGGAAGCAACCACAAGATGGTGCTGTGTAATATAAAATCGAGCTTTGAAATTAAAACGATACAAAAAACTACAAATATTGAAAAGTTTAATGTGGACTCCCTCAATATTGAATCTACTAAAGACTGGTATTGCACAATGTTGGAGCAAAAATTAATAAACTATTTCGGAACACAGAACGGTGATGTTAATACAGCCTGGAATCAGATAAGAACAAACATACTAAAATCAGCCGAAGAAACAGCAGGACAGAATACCATCAAGCAAAAAATACCATGGTTCCAAAAAGAAATACAAGCGATCACAAAAGAAAAAAGTGATGCCTACATACAACATAAACTATCCAGAAGAGATGAACACCTGGCTAAATACATACAAACGTGAAACGAGACAAATAAAGGAAAGCTACTTGGAGAATTTCACCAAACAGATGGAACGAGACATGTAGGGAGTGCAAAAACGTGTATGGAAATCGCTGAGAAACAAAAAATTAGACATGAGTGACACAGTGCAGGTTAATCGAATAAAGAAAGAACAATGCGAAGTTTACTTCAAAGAACTTTATAAAGAATACGAAAACATAGAAAACACGGACCCTACCGAGGGCTCAGGGAGGAACCAGATGCAATTAAAATATTTCAAGAAGATGTAAGAATCTCACTTAAACAACTAAAGAATAAGAAGGCAGTCGGAATAGACAATATGGTGAACGAATTCCTCAATTATGGTAGAGAGGTCCTACTTAAACAACTCAGGCTATTATTCAACATTATTCTCACAAAAGAAGAAATCCCGGAGCAATGGAAGACCAGCAGTGCGATACCAATATTTAAGAAAGGTAACAAGAAAGACCGCAATACCTACTAGGCATTACCCTCCTGAGTACAACGCAAAAACTATTCACCAGAGTAATATTAGACAAACTGCAACCTTACATTGAAATATTCAAAGAGCAGCAAGGTTTTAAACGAAACCGGTAAACGGTAGACGCAATATTCTTGGTACGCCAAATAGCTGAAAAAGCGATCGAATTACTAGGCCTGCGTTTATGTGTTCTCTGGACTTGACAAAAGCCTTCAATCGAGCACAATTATTGAATATACAAGACATACTAAAAGAAAAACGCATATCACAGAATATAATTTATACATATAATAAGGGATATTAACACAAACACCAAAATTAAATAAAAATAGATTATAAATATATAACAGAAAGGGAATAAGACAGAGAGACTCCCTAAGCCCTCCGA
>JABXWE010031124.1:0-12485 GCA_014611495.1 Limonius californicus
TATTCATATATTTTTTGTAATTTAATAGCCTTTTTTCTAATTTAACACATAGAAATATATATTTCAAAAGTTAAAAAGTAAAGCTTTGACGGGCCGCACGGAAAAGTGAGCCGGGCCGCATGCGGCCCGCGGGCCGCGTGTTGCTCATCCCTGGCTCTAAACGATTCAGGAGTCATAACACGTTGACCTGCACAAAACCATTGATCACCAAGAAGAATACCCTCTCCTGGATAAAATACGCAAATGTAGAACAAACACTCGCTACCAAACCAAGTACCAGCTGTCGAGTATCAAGCACGGTAGTGTTTCTTTGATGGCGTGGAGATGTTTCAGTGCCGATGGTGTCGGCTCCCTTTACAGAATTCAGGGCATCATTACTAAGAAGGTCTACAAGAATATTCTGGAGAAAGTCTTCCTACCTCGGGTTCGTCAGAAGTACGGTACATCATTCACTTTCCAGCACGACAAGGACTCCAAACACTTGTCAGATCTTGTGAATCAGTGGTTTCATAAGCGTCCAGTGAGGGTCCTAGACTGGCCCAGCCAGAGTCCAGATCTGAACCCTACAGAATAGTTGCGGGAGGCAATAGGGCGTCGTGTCAGCACTATCAAGGCCTCCAAACTCCACCAGAAGTCCCAGCAACTGAAGGAGGAATGGGAGTGTATCCCGAATGACATCATCAGTAAATTAATCGACTCCTTGCCGCTTCAATGCCAGGCTGTTTTGAATGCTAAGGGTTATAGCGTCGAGTATTAGACCCAAATTGTTGTTTTTTGTTTTTTCTTGTTTATGTTTTTTTCTTGAATGTGGTTGTTGCCTTTAGTTTTAAGTCGCTTTCGAAAAATAATAAAATTTTAATAAAAAACTTTGTAATTGAAATCCAAGTGATTTCAATCTGTTCACATACCTCTAATATCGTATTAATCCGGTTGAATTTGGTTTCATGTTATGCAACAAAAATAGGTACGTGCTAAACTTCTTGCTGATACTGTAAATATATTGTATAAAACTGGTCCTAAAACCGAACCCTGTAGGTTCCCTGATGGTATAGGTTTAAAAGCTGATTTAGTACTGTTGATTTGAAATACAAACGTTATCTGGGTCATAAACAACAGCAGTTTCTTAATTACGAACGGAAGTATATTAAAGTTAACCTTTTTCTTTCATAGTTCTTTGTAGCAGACTTTAGCAAAAGCCTGCACTATATCTAAGAAGGCTGCGGCGGTATGTCGTTTTGCTTTAAAACCATGTATAATTTTTTCGACAATCATGAGCAGCTGGTGGGTAGTTGAATACGTTGTACTAAATCCAGACTGAAATAGAGCTCATCAATAAACAGGTTCAGTTTGCATTGCTAGTTTTTCTAAAATATTTGATATAGTGCATAAAAGCCTTATCGGGTGGTAACTGCCCTGCTAATAGCAAAAATGTAACTGTTGTAAATAATCACGAAGTTTAAAAATTATGATAAAACGAGAATTGAGTGGTTGAAGTGGGGGCAAGGAGAGGTTAAGTGAGAGACGGCAATGAATTGACAGACAGATCTCATGGATACGAACTATTAAATCTTTTAAAATGATACTGCCTTGCTACTTCTTAAGGAAAACTTTCAGAAAGTGATATTATTCCAGATCAACTCAATCACTGCTTCAATTTTTGCATTAATAACAATTTGCAGTAAAATACGAAGATGTGTAAAACTACAAATTCCAGTGTTTGTAATATAATATCAAACCAACGTATTCCCATTCACATCCCAATATAAAACTTTCTCTAATTATAACATTTTACAGTCTGCGTATACAAAATCAGATTTTAAATATACAGAATTTCGAGAAATGGACAA
Organism: Limonius californicus; assembly: GCA_014611495.1. Taxonomy (NCBI): domain Eukaryota; kingdom Metazoa; phylum Arthropoda; class Insecta; order Coleoptera; family Elateridae; genus Limonius; species Limonius californicus. The sequence goes on from JABXWE010031124.1 coordinate 1,848, forward strand.
AACTAATGGCTGGGTCTGTATAGCTCATTCCAAAGCCCAAAGGGGGGTCCAATGAAAAGTAAAAATAATTAGTTATGCCAAGTCAAAATTGGGGTATTTTCAGCCTGAATAAAATACCTGTAAGGGCGATCGCACCTGTTGCCTACTACCTGAACTTATGCAACCCGTTACATAAAATGAGTAACAGCCTAGGCAACCAAAGATTCAACATTAGTACGCTCAATAAAGAAGTGTTATCATCAAAATATATAGTTATTATAAACATCAATTTTCAGGATTTTTTAAATTTGATATATCGGGATATTCGACGGTCCCGAACCTTTCATGGAATACAGGGATTTGAGGCCCTACTTCGGCATAATCCCGAAAAACCGGTACGTCTGGCTACCTAGATGCAAGTTTTGTATGCACATAATAAAAAAATAGGCAAGTTATATATTGAATGAAAGCATTTTTCATATACTTTTAAGTAATACATAAAAAATCTTTTAAATGCTTTTCGGGAATCACATATTTATTTACAGTAAACACTGCTCGTTCGAGGAGGGATAATCCTCGTAATTTGATTCAGTATAACTAGAAAGCTCTTAGTATTTCTAGTCCTTTAACTTGTAATTTTACAAATCTCTATACTGTTCTACCTTTCCATGAAGTTCATTAGAACCGGTGATGTAGGGGTTGAATAATCCGTAGATATAATATGTAATGACCCTGCTTACAGGGTGTCCCACGACGCCCGGTCACTACTTCGTGTACGTACTTTTTAGACCAAATATAGTTAAAAATTCTAATAATGTTATACCCTAAAGAAACCTGTTTTCAAAATTCAGAGTGTTAAATTATTATTTATTAAATAATTTCAATTTCAAAAAAGCCAATATTTATTTCTATTTTAGTTTAAATTCACTATAAAGATTGTTCAAAATGGCCACCGTTGCTCTCGAAACACGTTCTGACTCTTCTTAAGAGAGATCTGGTTGCCCTACGTAACATCTCATTGTTATTCCGAATTAGTTCTGCTGCATGTAACGTAGGCAGTTTGTATCAAATGCCACTTAATATCGTTTATTGTTTCGGCAGCATCAGTATTTAACTAAAGCAGGCCATAACTTCTTTAATAGTCGATTTACAGAATATAACCACACTTTAGTTTCGACTTCTCGTTACCTCTTCTACACGTAGATGAAATAGCGACCTCACGTCATGGCATACGATAGTGAGCTTGGAAAACATTAAAACGTGACGGTTTATATCCATTTCATATCCAGCCTGTTCAAGCCTTCTTACCTACGGATTTGGCTATTCGTATTTTTTTCCTATTCATTCATACTACCAGGCCCCCGCAACCGCTTTCGCATTACTTCAGGGAGGTGCGCGCGTCCCTTACATACTATCCATTCATGCAACACGTACCCTAAACTTAACAAAGTAAGTGAAATACGGCCGATCGGTCGCATTTGTGACCTCGACTGACAGCGCGTATTCGCACTGCCCCAACGAGGTGCTTCGCCAATCGTATGGAATTTTGACGCAGGATCATTCCAAATCAAAACCTACGCAATAGAATTTTATTCACGAATGAAGCAAATTTACAAGGAATGGATTAATGAACGAAAGAACAGCCACTCTTGAGATTTGGAGAATTCACACGAAATCACAATATCAAATTATCAACATAGGTTTTCAGTGAATATCTGGTGTGGAATTATTAATAACATACTCATTGGTCCGTTCGTTTTTTGAGAACCATTTAACCACTAACAGATATTTACATTTTTTAGAAGATCATTTGGGAGGATTGTTACATGATGTCCCTCTGGCAATCAGACATGGTTTGTGGTACAAGCACGATAGTGCCCCTGCACAGTTTCCGTTACCTCTAAGACAATTTTTGAATCAACAGTTTGAAGGACGTATAATTGGTAGAGGAGAGCAGCACTACTGGCTCCCAAGATCTCCCGACTTAACTTGTTTAGATTACTATTTGTGGGGCTATATGAAAGATATGGTATACCAAACACCATCAAAGACTGTTGAAGATCTTAGGAGACGCATTTTTGAAACAGCAGAACTAATTCAGAATATCAATGGTATGTTAGGTAGGGCAACCAGATCTCTCTTAAGAAGAGCTAGAATGTGTCTCGAAAGCAACGGCGGCCATTTTGAACAATCTTTATAGTGGATTTAAACAAAAATAAATATAAAATTGTCTTTCCTAAAACTGTATTTAATAGATAATAATTTAACACTCTATATTTTGAAAACAGTTTACTTTAGCGCAATACTTGATTAGAATTTTTAACTATATTTGGTCTAAAGATTACGTACACGAAGTAGTGACCTCACATCGTGAGGTACCCTGTATAATCTCTATTAAATCTACAAAATACTTATCTACAAGCTTACTTTACATAGCATAGAACTAGATATAATTAATATTAATATTCAAAAACTTTTAGAACATATGAAAAAGACCGGTGTAACTTACATGAGTAGTTTGGAAAAGACTAGCGCTCTCAATATTTTTTTCACGTTTTACTGAGTTTACATAAAATAATCAATAAATATAATTTATAAACAATAGTGATATAAGATTCATTATAAGTTAGTGTTAGTAAAGGTATTGCTGCTAGTGCTAACATTCGTTACTTGAAACTTGAAATGACTGCGACATGAACATAAAAATTAATTTCTTAAGAAACTTTTATAACATTTAAAAAGCATCTGGGACAGTTTACTTACGAGCTAAAAAAATATTTAGATCCATCTCATGCGTATTAATCAATCACATGAAAAACATACATGTGTTAGTAAATTAAACTCCAATATTTGTAAACTAGCGGGATGTAAATGATTGTGTGAAATAAAACGTGATTCTTCTGATTTATTTGTGCAGTAATGGATTCCGAAATCTCTGACTTACCCTAAACAACGGTATGTCATAAATTTAAAACACTTTTAAACACGAATTAATCGTCATGTAGTCGTTGGTTCATTGGTATTATTACACTTTTACTGTCAACATTTTAATTAGTATATTTGTGTATTGTTCAGAATAATTGGTAGATACGACACCCATGATAACCGTCGAAAGTGGGCGCAGTTTTCAACTTTAAAAGGTGTACAAAGCTGTATGAAAAACACCCTGAAACAGGATACGTTGTGTACGTTATCAATGTGTGAAAAAATTATTCAAACTGCACACAATTCTAATGAGTAGGTTATTAACCATTTTATACATCCCCAAGTAAAACTTATGGATTTTAGTTATACAACAACTGATGAAAAGTAATAAAATATAAGTGTTTTGTTATAATAGCCACAACCATTTACACATGCATATTATATAGAATATAAAAAGACACACAAGTAATTAATTCATCACTCAGTAAACCAAGCTTACTTTTCCATAAATTACACCCACTACAGTCCTAAATATTATTCTATTTTCCATACTTTCAGTAAAGATAGACGCGGTTATTCTCAAAGAATGTAAATCCGTGACTAATTCACAGTTTAACCGGGATAAAAGTAATACTTACAGCTTACACTATTTCATTGCAGTTGTAAGGATATACGTTTGACCATTCTACTTGTTGATTTCGTTTTCTATTCTACTCTGAACTTAGTCCGCCACCACCGCATGCAGACATTAAGCTCACCCTTATTCACCAGCTTCATCGGACTACGAAAGTAATTTTAAGTAGAAGCTTCCTGATTAATCAATCCATTTAATCAAATAACTTGCATTATTTACTTTTCCGATAAATGTATACATATTGATAACCATATCAAAATATGATTACTTAGCATAGTAATATTCGAATTTCTTTACATTTCTTACAAAAAGCTCGCTGAACTTTGTTCGTTTTAAGATAAGAGTGTAGCAGTTTCTGCGTGTTTGGTCACAAAAACAGGTGGAAAAAGAAGGCAATGAAAAATTTGTTCCTCCTATGCTAGATCCCATATAAAAGGACATGCCACAAACAAAAACTTTGGTCAGAACGGAAGATTGGCAGCTAGGAGACCACCGCGGCGTATAAATCTGCAAAGAGCGATTCTCATTGTCGCGAGTCCCAGAGGCCTCCACATAAAGCATGTCCAAGGGACGCGTCCGGGACGTCAGCACTAAATCAAAGGAGGCGCCAGTCACCTGGGAGACTCCTATCAAGATATCTCTACCCACCATTTACTCTATCGTCTGTTATCTAGACTATACCTGTCCGATTTTGCTCTAAGTCTATTACGAACACGCAAAATATACCGGAATTCGCTTTCGAATTTTAAATTTTTGTGGGAAGAGGCTAGCGTAATAAATTTGAATGTGGGTTCCATGAAAAACAGTTTGTAACTATAACACCACGGGACTTACCAAAAGGGTAACTGTAATTCTGTGATGCCCCGCTGGTGAGGAACAATTACTCAAGTTGAAATGTTTCTTTTATTGCACCTCTTGAGGTGTAAAATGACACGAAGGTTACTGCTCTTCACCCTTTTAAACCTAATTTTAGGATTCAACAAATCTCTCTTGAAACATTTAGCAAAGTTTACTTTTGCTGGTTGAAATGTTCAGGATCAATTCATACAATTCAATTTTATTTTCAGACCTGATTAATCAATGTTTATATTATACAGAATCAACAAAATTTCTCGTATAAACAGCAAAAATCTATCTCTTCATCCATTATAAAAAAAAGCTTGCACTGATTGCTTTAAATTTGACAGATAGAATAAATATTAAGGTTTCTCGAATAATTTCCTCTTACTACAATTTTAGCACACCAATGTTCTGTTTTATGTTTTAGAGTTTAACGCGGTCAAGACCTTATTATTACCACAAAGCTCAAGGTAGTTAAATGATCATAAAGTTGTTCGAATTAAACTCTTGCCATAAATACTTGCAATCTTTATGCGGCAAGGTCCATGACGATGCGACTACAAAAATAATACTACGTATCATCCCCCATCATAAAAGTTACAGTCCATAAATCAGTTTTTAACTGTGCGAAACCAAATTACACCGTATATCTGCACCAAGTCAGGTATCTAATTTGACAATAAATGTTTAAGATCAACACGAGGTCCTGTAAACAATTACGTTTATTGTTTAATGTCATCCAAAATAAAAATTTTATATAATGTGTATTTGTCAATATTTAAATATATTTAAGTTAGTGCCTTCCGCAGAGGAGGGATTCAACTCCCTCCGAGGCAAAGGCAAAGCCTTTATGAAAAAAGCAAACCCTATAATAAATAAAATTGCTACAACAAAAATGTGTGCCTCAAATTTAGACACGCACGGAAATATTTGCTCTGTATTCAATGTCAGTTTTACAACTACAAGCATTAGCAGTAGATGTGAATTCCTGAGCTAGCTCAAATTCTAAGAACAGTTACAAAAAACACAAGAAATATGTATATTTACTTTACGCTTGTTCTTTGGCTTTTTAAAATATTCAATTTAAATTTTTCTTAAGTATTTCGCAATGCCAATAAACTTAAATACAAACAGACATACACATCATTTAATACAGGCTGTAGTATTAGATGCGTCCCCTTCGACAATTTAAAATATTGCGAATCTATGTTCCAATATTGCTAATATCGTGAAATCTAACCTCAAATGTTTACGGGTGAAAAAATATTTGAGTCTTTTAATGTCCCTACTATTTGACGACGACTGTAAGCCTCCGCTATCGTATTCAGCTTAAAAATCTATTTGACACAAGTTGTTTACCTTGCCAGGAAATTTGAAGCAAAGGGCTGGATTTCTATTGATATAAACTATTAGTAAGTTATATGATTGATTGCAGACGGTGGTTTAAGTTAATAAACTTTGGAAAACTTCTTACCATCACGATATTTACAACACCTAAGTACATATTACGGCAACTAAGCTGCCGTCTTCAGTAGTTACTTGAACTAACTAAAGTAACTTGGCTGAGCAAACCTCTGGAGATAAATCCTTCACTAAGCCAACTGTTGAAGTCCATTGCTAATAATCTAACAAACAAAGGCTCAAATACAAAATCCTCGTTAAGGTTCGTTACGCCTAACCGGTTAAGGAATTGCAGTAAAAAAAGTACGCAAAATATTTCCCCAGAATATGGATCAGGTATGTGGATGATATTTTTGCCGTTTTCGATACAACTACATCAAAAATATTACTTCCTACAATGATTTTTCTCCAGACGCCGTTGAAAATTTAATTAGAGCACGTAAGCTAAAATTAAATGTTCGTAATTCCACGACTTTACAAAGTTCCAACTTTGAAGAAGTCACCAGAAAATTCATCCAAATTCTGTTCCACTCCTTAAGCAAAGCCCTTGATAAAATAGGCAAACAAACCTATTCCAAAATTGTATTTTGTTCAAACAACAACATTCGGACCTTCTTAGGAAACCCTAAAGACAAAGTGAAAACTTTGGAAAAGCCGGGATTTACGAAATTGACTGCTCTCACTGTAATGGAAAATATATTGGGCAAACTAAGCGCAATACATAGATTAGGTTTAATGAACATGTAGCTCATTTCAAAAATCATAGGTTTGAGAAATCAAGTGTTGCCCAACATATTTACCAGACAGGACACGGCATAAAATTAGAAAATCTAAAATTGTTAAAAGAAGTGTCTTCAACAAAAGAATCGAATTGCTATGAGAGCATTCATATTTTCAAAAATAGGGGGGATATTTTAAATTCAGATAATCGGCCAATTCCTAACTCAGATTTAATTCATTTGTTGAAAATAATTTCTTAACCGGTTAGCCATAACGAGCGTTAACCGAGATATAGTATTTGAGCATATATGTTTGTTAGATTATTAGCCTTGGACTTCAACTATGGGTTTTTATGAAGAACTGACCGCCAGCAGCGAAGTTACTTTAGTTAATTCAAGTTCCTACTGAAGATGGCAGATTAGTTGCCGAAATACGTATTTAGGGGTTCTAAATATCATGGTGGTAAGGGGTTTCCAAAGTTTATTAATTGGTTAGTATTTGTCGGATAATATCCTGTTGCGATTTAGTTTTCTTTTAATGTTTAAAACTTGATTGAGCAGTTGATAATCAAAAAATTTTTAACTGTAGTTTTTGAACGTAATGTGAGTATCAAAAGGAAAACTAACTGAATTATGATTAAGTATGTGACTTTTTACATGGATTGTGGTACTGTAAATAGTCAATATGCAACTATTGTGCTTGCAGTTTAATTTCGCAGTTCTGTTCCTGTGAAGATGTTATCAGTGCATGTGCTATCCGTGAGCATTTCTTATTTTAATTAGAATGTGTTAGTTAGTACTACATTTGTAGATTACCCAGGCAAAAAAAGTAAGTTGATGAACTAAAATAGCTATATGTATACAAAACCGTTTAGACTTTTAGAGCAAGCTAAGGTTTATCAAACTTAGTTCCGTGGGTACGCTACACCATCTTTTCTTCTGAACTGTCAAGTCATCTATCATATCAGCTTTTATTCTGTTTTAGCTGTAATTTTTGCGACATTATCTGGTTTTAGGTTTTCCACAAACGTAGTTTTCGAAACGAAAGAAAGTGCTTCTCACACTTGAACAAAAACGTTCATGGTAGAAAGTTACTTTAGGTACGTTTTATTAAAACTACCTCAAAGAAATCCATAAAGAATTTCCAAATGTTGCTTTTGTATGCCAGCACTTTAGATGCCTGATAAATTTTACTAAATGGTAATAGGCTTAAAACAAAACACGGTGGTCGGCCTATAAACGTTGCAGATGAAGATGTTGCGGCCGTGATTATAATAATGGATAATGACTTACACACTTCTATTTGCCGTTTAATATATTACATATCACATATTTTTTTGAAGATCGTTATTCTTTGTCGGATACCTTAATATGAGCAATGAGAAGTGATTACACTATCAGTTCAGTTGGGTAAAATTTCAACTATATTTGAAAGTGCGTTGGGAGCAAAACGACTGCCGATTCCGTTGCGCCTTATTTTATAATATTTAACAGTAGAAATTGTACAAAATCAAATAAAATGTAATCTCGTACTGGTACTGTTACATACCACCGAAAACTGCAACAAGAGATCCGCAATTTATCAACAATCTTTCTTCAAAGAGATATCACCATAGGCTTTTAGTAAAATTCTGAAACAAAAGAAATAAAATCTTAAAAATCTTCAAGCAACGAAAATTATGAAGCTTTACACATCCTTTTACTCATTGGAAAAAATTCAGAAACTTTTTCAACGTAGAAGTTATTTCACAAAGGTCAGCATTATATTGGTAAGATTTCAAATAAAGAAATGGGTCTTCCGTAAGCTACACCTGTTTTAGGAGCTCTCTCTACAAGTTCTTTACCTCTTAAAAAGCGTAGCCCTCTCCTCTCCTATGCCTATGTTGCACGTTTAAAGTACTACAAACATATATGGACCTACAGCTTAAGGTGGGCTCCAAACCACAAAAAGTGTATACACTTCTACTACAGCTAGGATTTACTATGCAGAATACTTGGCTGGTTTGCGAAGTCGTTAAAAGTTCGATGTACCGGTACGGAAAATTGAACCCCAGACCTTCAGCGTAGAAATCTGCCGCGCTAACCTACAGCCCATGATCACCTTTAGGATCTATCACATGATAATCTTGATAAAAGGGTTGAGCTTTGTGAGTAAATGGTTATTATTCCATATCATATATTACGATTTCGTCATTCATTAGATTCAAACTTACAAAATGATAACAACGTTTTGGCAAATATTGATCATTCTGCTGAGATATTTTATATTCATGAATAATTAAGCTACTACGTTCGAGAGACCATACGCAACATCTCCAAATGGTAAATATGTATACAAGAATTGGTAAATTTCCTTAAATTGTAAGAGGCAATTAAGATATAAACAATCTTTTATTTTAGCAAAATGAAGCTCCTCCTTATAATACACGGATAATATGGCAGTATTAAAATAATATTTTAAACAATCCGAGTATGGGAAGAAGGTGTTAGTAGAATGGTCTGCAGACTAAGCAAACTTCACTCATTTGATTTTTTTGATGGAGATATTTAAAAAGCAGATTGTTTAGGACGCATATTTCTAAAAAAGTGCATAGGAAAGTAGCAGTCAATGGGAGACACCTAATTTCAATAGCTTGCTGTTGGTTGTAGTCCCACGAACTACACCAACTCATTGGCCATTTCTTACATGCATTCACAATAATAGCTTACACATTTCAGAAGACATTATTAACAGCTATTATGTTTTTAAGTTCCAGAGTTATAATCAGTTCTACTTTAAAGTAAACGTTTATTACGTTTCTTCTGAAATTTTGGTTATAAGTTTCTTGTTTTAAGACAATTTTAATTGGGTGAAAATCAGTGGCGGCTTGTACTAAAGGGCACAAGGGCACGTGCCCACCCAACCACCAAGATAAACACAGAAAGTAATTCGCATGTAATTCAGTGCATTATTTTAATTAAATTATTTTAACGATGGTATCAAATTTTCCTTTCGCACCAAAGGCGCGGCTAACACGCTAAAAACTATGTTCCGGGGAACGCTCTGATTTGTACCTATTTAGAGGATGATTCGGTTGCCTATCGGTTATCTTCGCTATACGCGATACCAGGCGAATGGGGCACCGAGCGCATTGTTCCCGTGTGCAGTCAACGTTTGAATTTGCACTTTGGAGCGCTGTTTTCGCGCAATCGCGCGTTTGAATTCAAAGACGAAAGTGACGTTTTTTTCAATGATGGAAGTTAACTGTGTGCAAAAACATCGAATGAACGCATTGGCAGTCCTATCAATAGAAAAGAAGTTCGTCCAGTCTATCCCGGATTTTGACAACAAATTCATAGACGTCTTTGCCAGCATGAAAAATAGGAGAATGGATTTTATGTACAAAAAATAGGTAAGTTTTTTCTTGTGCCCACCCTCTTTCTTAACTCACGAGCCGCCACTGGTGAAAATAGAAAAAAATCTTGTATCCAATAGAATAATCAATGCCTAGCCAGAATCTTAAAAAAATATGTGCGTATTAAAACGTGGAAAAATATTACAGAAGCTGTATCCCTTCGACGAGTTTCAAAATAAGGTGTTTATTAATCAAAAATATTAGTATTTGTTACATATTTTTGCTTAACCCTAGACGCCTATCGATATTGTTATCAAATTATCTATCCTGTGAACGTGTGGTTTAACGTTATACTTGAAATACCCTTAGCTAAAGTCCTTTACAATTTAGTAAACATAAAGGAAGCGCTGATTGTCTCAGGCTGAACCGTGACAGCTTCCTACAATTTCAACTTTAGGAAATTAATTTATAATAAATTTCCAAATTATTATCAGCAGATGTAAATGTAACTGTCAAGAATGGAAGCGAGGCATCGCCCTTAACAAACCAAGATGTTATTTGGTATTAATGCCTCACCGCGAACTCCCGCGTAAATGTTTGATGAGATTAAGACACAAACCATGTTTCATCATCACTCGCACTGGCGTTTGCTCATCTCACTACCGTTTGCATATCAAAGTTTAGTCAATCCAACTGTGATCGCTCGTGCATACTGTCCCATCCCACGAATATTATAACAACTAACCAGGGGTGGCTCGAGAGGCTTTTAGAAGAGTAAATAATTTCTCTAAAGTTTCAAGTGTAG
>JABXWE010031126.1:0-13195 GCA_014611495.1 Limonius californicus
CCCCAGCTCAATGGTATGCTGTAGCTAGAACAGCTTGTAGGAAAACCCCATACATGGTAAAGGAAATGATGTTGGAAGACGTATACGATTTCAAGCAACTACTTAACCAAACTATAAAAAACACAGAAAAGGACGTTAATGGAGATAAAGTTAACTGGACATCAGTAAAAATGGTTTCTGTAGAATCAAAAACTCCAAACATAATATGGATAAAATACGATTTCGAAGATGAATTTGTTCAAATTAATGTAATGGAACGAAGCAGAAAAAACCTTGTACCACTTGACACTTACCAGTTAAAACCTTTACGCACCAAGACTATTCCAATCGGTTCCGATAAATATAACGCTCTGATTTCTATGTGTCGCGAGAATGCCATTCCCAAAGAATACCATCGCTTTTATTACGACTTAGAACATGAGTTGGTAATACCTTGTGGTCAAAATGAAATTACATAAGGTTTGGCAATGGAAAACAATATAAGTGTCTTAGCTTAATTCATTTAATACAATTAATTTACATCTGTCCAAGTGAAAAATGCTATAAAGGATTAAGTTAGAAGAAGAGTTTCCATGCCCAACCCTTATGTTGTTATTTATTTTTGAACACACGGTATTTTTGATTTTTGAATTATTAGTAGTAGCTAGTTTAATTTTATAATGTAAGCATTTTTGCGTTTTTCCATTATTTTTTGTTTAATATCAGTATTGATTCTTAGTTTCTAATGTTAGACTACTTTATACTTAAGTGCCTAATAATTTTGTTATAGAATTGCGATATTTATAATTAAAACCAGCAAACCACTATTCAATTTAATTTATACAACTATCCTATGTCCACCAATTGATACACATGAATTCTATCCTATGTCCACTGTCGTTACATAGGATTCTTCTGCTCCAACGTTCGCTGAACCCGAAATATCCTATGTCCAGTAAAATCGCAAGCCTAGATGATATTGAAAAAAAACACTATTTCCATTGCCCCCTAACAATAAAAACGCATAATAGCCAAGCTCTAAACAATACGATCATTGTTGCTTAAATGGCTAGTGAAAGCAAACGTAAAATCGATCTCCTGAAAAAGTAACGATTTTGACTTAGGATAATTCTGCACCAAACCGACGAAATATAAATCGGGTACTGCTTGAAGGTACTTGAGACACTGCTGTCAGGCTTGGTAATTATTCATCAAATGGGGAATTTGTCGCTTTTATGTTGGCAGTGCCGTAGTACTAGTAATATTAAGGAAGTTTGACAACTGTGACAAATATCAACTTTGAAATTTTATTTTAAAAAGCTTTTAACTATAAACAAGTCATCATGGCTATGTCCAAAACCACCAACACATATAATCGCCAAAATTGGGAAGATTCTGTATGTATTAAGTGAATCTATAAAGTATAAGAGGAGTTTTCTAACCTCACTTTTTTCAGGACTTCCCAATACTTTGCCAGACATGTCTGGGCGATAATCCTTATATAAGAATGGTAAGTTACTCGAATGTAAAACATCTATCCACATTTAAATGCTAAAAAATTTCAGACCAAAGAAAAGTATGGGAAAGAATGCAAAATATGCTCAAGGCCGTTTACAGTTTTTCGCTGGTGTCCTGGTGCTAGAATGAGATTTAAAAAGACGGAAATATGCCAGACTTGTAGCAAATTGAAGAATGTTTGCCAAACCTGCTTGTTGGATTTGGAATATGGTTTACCAATTCAGGTAAGACATGGTTTTGTATATTCAAGTCAAATTTGGTAGTTCTATTAATTACATAAACATAAAAATCTCGTCATGTTTGGTTTTTTTTTTGTGTTGTAGTTAATCTTTTACATTCAGGGTGTATTTATTTAAGAACACGATGCATAATGGCAAAGTACCAATGCATTTACAACTTTGAATTGTCTTATAGGTTCGAGATTCAGCACTGAAAATGAAGGATGACCTGCCAAAAAGTGACGTGAACAAAGAATTTTACATTCAAAATATGGAAAGAGAAGTATAAATACTGGAATATTTAAACTATACAATTGAATAACATCGTTAATTGCAGCTTGCAAGGTCTGATTCGGGTTCTGGTGTGGTGACTAAAGTGGGAGAACCAAATGATTTATTGATGCGATTAGCAAGAACAGCACCATATTATAAAAGAAACCGTCCCCATGTATGTTCCTTCTGGGTTAAAGGCGAATGTAGAAGAGGAGAGGAATGTCCATATAGGCATGAAAAGCCCACAGATCCTGATGATCCTTTGGCTGATCAAAATATCAAAGATCGTTATTATGGCATAAATGATCCTGTTGCAGACAAATTGTTGAAAAGAGCTGCTGCAATGCCAGCTTTACCACCTCCAGAAGATAAAACTATTACCACTTTGTATATTGGTAATCTTGGTAACCTTACTGAACAAGATATTAGGTATTTATTTTGAACCTGAATACTTTGTTTGAAACTAATCCGTATTTTTTTAGGGACCATTTTTACCAATATGGCGAAATACGTTCAATTAGTCTAGTTCCAAAGCAGCAGTGTGCATTTGTCCAGTACACCACCAGATCTGCTGCAGAGAATGCAGCTGAAAAAACATTCAATAAACTAATATTAGGTGGCAGACGACTCACTGTTAAGTGGGGACGATCTCAAGGTCGTCAAGGGCAGACAATTGGTAATCCAAACGCAGAAATCTTTGAGCCCGTTCCTGGTCTACCAGGGGCTCTTCCAGAGCTCAGTAACAACTTCTTCAATCTTGAACCGGGTCATATTCCATTGCCCAACATGCCCCCTCCACCTTCTCTAATGGTGCCACCTATGTTTGGGCCTCCTCCAATGCCGCCCTTTTTCTTCACGCCATCCCAAGCTTCTGCGTTTGCACCACCTGCATCTAGCAGTGCTATTAGTAGTAGTGTTGCTAGTACAGTTAGTGCTGAGACCACTATTAAACCTAGTGTGCATTATCCTAGCCAGGATCCCTCACGATTAGGAGCAACACAATTGTTAGCAGACAGACAGGAGTAGGTACTGTCCTAGACTATTAAAAGTGTCTTTAATTAAGTATAATGTTACGAAGTAGAATAAAATGTGAATTTTACATTATTTTGGTTTGAATTTGCCAAGTTTCAAAGCATTTCTGGATTTTGATAAATATATAAGTGTATTTAGAAATATTTTTGGAAATTTAAGACTCAAGTATTGAAAACATTGCAAGGTTGACCTGAGGTGTTTATATCAACATATTCCATTGTTGCAATTTTGCAAATGAATTGTACCTTAAATAATACAATAAAGTATATCTTTAAAAGTATTTAAAAAGCTGTATTTATTTAGTTAACACAATAGTGCCTAATAAATATAAGACAAATATGAGAATATAATGGAAACTGGTTTTCTTAGGGGTTGTTTACTTGTTTTGGAGTTTTATTGTGGATCACCACATACTGTATTTAAAAGTGGCATTCCAAGTTGCTATTAAAATTAAACTGCAGTATGTCAGTGGGGGGCGGGTGAGGTGTCAACAAGGAGGGGTGTATTTTAAGTTTAAAGGCAAAAGTATGTGTTATTATAAGAAAAAACTCACCTGAAATTAATGTGAAGTTCTTAAAAACACGTTAAAAGTTTATAAAATCCATTCTTGTAAATTGCTTTCAAACAATAATATAAAATAGGTAGTCATCGAATGAGTAATTACTTAATGAAAAAAACATACCCAAAACATATTTAATATTAAATGAAATTCTGCTCGTCGATTTTTCATCGAAATAAATTTGTGCGCAACTTTTTCTTCAAAATTATCAATTTCGTTAACTAAACTCCTGTTGATAGACATTGGAATCAAAGCATTCAAGTTGTCATAGGTGTTGTTACAATAATATTTAGAAGTCTCAGTGTTTCCATAAAAGTTTCGTCAAAATAATTTTTACCAAAAAAGTTTAACCATTCATATCACCAGATATTTCTTTAAAGTCGGATCTTGTGTATTAACTTCTAACTCGCTTTTTAACCTCTTCTTAGAGAGCACGGGATAAAAGAAAACTACGCTGTCTAAAATGTAAGTATAAGTTTATAAGTCTCTGTAGAAAAACCATAACACCTGTTCTGTGCTTTTCTCTCCATTTTTGTGTTAAATTTAAATTCGGCATGTGCCTGCCTAATGTTTTAATTTGAAGTTTTTCTTCAATCGAAAGTCTTGAAGAGTCAACCTTTAAAAGGTTATTAACACTATTCATAGTTTACTAGTCACAAAACTGCAGTTTGGAATTGAAAACTTTGAGCGCGGGCGAATCGGTTCGGCCCATTAAATGAACGCTATAATCAGTAATCATCATATATGTACGGTCAGGCGATGTTTGCCGAGTATAGAGAAGCGTGGGGGCCGAATAGATGCAACCTTCACGCCTGCGATCGCGAACTTTGCGGCGAAAATCGCGGAATGGATGACAATTTAAACGGTAAAACGTTAGCTATATACAATAAACTTTTGTAGAGTTAGTTTATTTTAATTATTATTTAAATACAGAAAAGAGAAGATTAATTTTAATATTTTAATGAGGGAGGGGTCGCACCCGTGCCCACTTATTCAAAAACCGCCACTGATGTTTATACATTGATGAAAGGAATTTGATTAATTATACTAACTTTGAAGTTACAAAAATAAATTTAAACCCACAATATTATAAAAATGTTTCGCAAGAAGTCTGGTGCAGAGTTTAAGTAACAGAGAATCAAGGAAGAAGAAAAATGGTTATATCAAAGTAAAGGTAGTGGGATAGCGAGCAGTTGCTAGAAGATAATCAGTTATTAGAGGATGACAAGGACATCCAGCACGTAGGTGCAATAATTATTACTGAAGCTGAAATCACATTGCCATTTAATGATGGGGGTGCACAAGGCGATACAAAATCTAGAGAAAAAAAAAAGATTTTTATGACCTTGCGACATGGCCAAAACCATTTTCTCGACAATTAATTAAAGTATTCGTTGAAAACCGACCAAAACAAGATGCTGATGCTCATTTTCCGAATTCGGCTAATGAAGACGGCAGAAGTTGTTTTTTTTTTTAATTTTTCCCGATAGTGAAAAAAACAATAGAGAGTAGCTACTGCCTAGCCTTTCCAAAAAATCTGTGTTTTGCTTCTCTTGTTCTTCTTCTTCTTATTAAGCAAATAGCTTGTTCATTCCAGATTATCTTTCCACCTTTTTTTTTGGCCTTCCGGGGCTGCGCTTCCCGCGGGGTCTATCTCTTGCTATCTTGACTTGTCTGGTCTCGTTCATTCTTGATGTATGCTGATTCCATTCATCTCTGCGCCATTCTACCCATTCTACGATCTTTTGTATGTTACATTTTTGTCTAATATCTTCGCTTCGAATGTGATCTCATAGGGATGTTTTTGTTATAGGGGATTCTCAAGATGGAAGAAACTGAATCCACAAATCCCTAGTCATGAGAACAATGTAGAACATAGAACTGCCTTTATTACTTGGAAAATTTTTAAGAAGCAATTTAAACTTAGACAGGTAAATAACTCTGCGCTGGAAAGGGCAACAGAAAGAGAGAAAATAAATGGAAGCATGTGATCGAAAGAGCTGTAATCGACGTGATATTGTATTACGAAGAACATCGAAGTGGCAGGTTACTGCCACTTCGATGTTCTTCCAATACCGTAAGAACTCAATATGTAGGTATTTTTCTTAGTACGCTAGAATTGATTGGAAAATATGATAGCGTAATCGATACACACATACAAAATATCAAATTGGCAGAAACTAAATATATTTCTTATTTTTCGTGGCAAATTCAGAATGAAATCATTGGCTTGATTAGTTCTGAAGTCAGAACTGTAATCATAAATGAAATAAATAGATGAAAATATTTGATTTTATTTGACTGCGCACTTGATATATCACACAAAGAACAAATGACACAAATAATGAGATACGTGAAATTATCGGAGGATGGCAAATGTACTATCGAGGAAAGATTTATTGAGTTTATAGATCTAAAGACAAATCCGGTCTGGGTCTGGTATGCGAAGTGTTATCAAAAATTGAAAAGGATGGATTAGACATAAGCAACTGTAGGGCTCAACGTTACGACAATGATTCAAACATGGTTGGAAAGTATAAAGGAGTACAGGCGCGCATATGAGAAAAGAACGAGTTTGCTACATTTGTACCATGTTCTGCTCATTCCCTTAACCGTGGTGTACATGCTGCTAGTGCATAACCACGTTCTTTGGTATTGTACAAAATTTGTTTGTATTTTTCTTTAAATCAACTAATCGGTGAGATATCATAAAATACCTAAAGATATCGCTCAAAGCTAATAGTAATATAATAGGTACAAGGTGGTCAGCAAAAAAACTTGCTGTGAACTTTCTATTTAATGGATTGCCCAATGTATTTAATGTTTTAAATAACATAACTGAAGAAAACAAAAATCCCGAAAGTGTATCAGCTGCACGTAGTTTTATACACCAGATTGATTATGTATTTATTTGCTGGAATTTAATATTGGATAAGATAGATCGAGTAAACATTGTATTGCAGTGCAGACAATAGATATAGATGTCGCCTGTGGAAGCAAACTGTTGAGAGAGTACCTACTAAGGGACCAGCTAAATCAACTGAGAAGTTCACTTGAAGAAGTTTACGAAAAGGCCAGAAGTAGGTATGAAGCTCTAAACCTAGTAAGCGAATTCCAAGAAAACCGAATGAGAAAAGTAAGAAGAATGGTATTTGAGCAAGCTGAAGTTTGAAAAAAAAAATTTTAATTAACTCCATGGAAGTGCTTGACCTTATGTACAGGGTGTCCCGCAATAGGATATGCATAGCTTCAGTACGTGTTCCTGGCCTCTTTGTAAGTCGAAAACTTCCAATAAACATATGGCTTAAAATGAATCGTTACAAAGTTATTCACATTTGAATTTTACCGTTACGCTCAAAGATCATAAACAAAAGATGCATTACAGGGCTTTGAAAACAAATGTAACTAAGTGTTGCGTTTATTATCTGTCATAAAATAAGTACCTACGGCAACGTTTTCTAATGAAGAATATGCCGATATGCATTACATTCACGGGCTTTGCGACGGAAATGCACGTACGTAGTTCAAGAATATCGTCGCCGATTTCCTGGCCGCAGATTACCAGATAGCCGAGTTTTCAGCAATGTACATCGTAGGTGCTATTAGAGAAACTGGTAAAGTACCACAATCAAAAGGTGAACGACCACAGAGGAGAAACTTGATTTAGAGGAAAATATTCTCAATAGAATTGAAAGAAGTCCCACTACTAGCGTTAGACGACTAGCTAACCAAGTCGGTACTAACCGAATGCAAATATGGAGAACTATTGACGATTTTGGCTTGTATCCATATCATGTACAAATAGTAAGTACAGGTTTTTTTACCAAATGATTGCATTGCACGTGAATAGTTCTGCCATTGGGTATTGGAATCAGTGATTCACATGTTTGGGCGCTAGAAAATCCACAGGCATTCACGGAATCACATTTCCAGCATCATTTTTCTATTAATGTCTGGTGTGGTATTATCAGGAACAAAGTGATTGGGCTATATGTATTTAAAGGTCGTTTGAAAGCAGCATATTACCGCTTTCTGCAAGACGAACTACCAGTGTTGTTAGAAGATGTACCTCCAAATATCAAAGCAGATATGTGGATACAACAAGATGGAGTACCTCCACATTTTGGCAGGGCGGTAACTGCATTTCTAAACGAAAACTTTGAAAAGGGGGGTAAGGGGTGACGCCAACATCTAGTCACCTAAATGTCAACCTTACCTGCATGTGGTACCCTCTGTTGGATAACAATCGAGGCTCTGGCGTCCCAGTGTTCGGGGATATAACCGGACCCCAGTTGTTCCATGGTAACGGGGCCCTCCTCGTCGAGATAATTACCTATTGGAGATATGATGATTCAAAGAAGTTTTTATTGCGTCGGAACTGGAGGGATTGAAGGAAGACGATTGGAGCGGAATGGCGACATGGAATATTAAAACGATTAATGGAAAGGAAGTGGATTTAGTACAGGAAATTGAAAAATATAAAATGCATATCTTGGGAATCAGTGAAGCTAAAAAGAAAGGACAAGGAATAAAAAAAAAACTTGGAAAAGGGCTGTTTTAAGATACTCAGGGGTCACAACGGGTGGAGCAAAGGAAGGAGTGGCGGTAATAGTAACAGCAGAAATTGAAAGAAGAATAACAAACTGGGAAGCAATTAGTGCAAGAATAATAGTAATAGATATTCCGTTGGAAGAAACAATAACACTGATACAAATATACGCTCCCACAGAAAATGCCGCTATAAACGAAAAGGAGAACTTTTATGAAGAATTGCAGAGAGTGGTGGAAAAGGGTAGAGAAAGAAGTAAACATACAGCAATAATGAGGGATTGGAATGCTCAAATCGGGAACAACGAAAATAGGGGCATGGGAATGCTCGGAAAATACTGTGGAGAACCATTAATAGATACAAATAATAATGGAGAACGTATAATAAACTACTGTATATAACGTCAGATTCTAGTAGGTAATACACACTTTAACCATAAGAATATCCACAGATGAAGCAGAAGAGAGGAATGTTAAAAGTATAATTGATTATACGTATAATGTAGGTACACAAAACCAATGAGATGGGCTGTAAATGATATAAAGGTAGTAATAAGAGGGGCTGAAATGAACACTGACCATAAGTTCCTAATAGATATGAGGTTCAAACCCCCTAGAAAGTTAAACCAGAAGAAGTATAAACGACTGAAGATAGAGGAACTGAACAATGAAGAAAACAAACAAAAGTACGTAGAACTACTCGAAAATAATCTCGAAATTTGCCGACAACAGGAGGAATAAGAGAGAGTAGCATGGGAAGTTAATGAAAGATGGGAGAATCTCAAGAGGGTAGTACAACAGGTGGCAGAGGAAGTATGCAACACAAAGAAAATAAATACAGGATATAAAAGAACAGTATGGTGAAACGATAATGTGAAGGAAAAAGATAAACTGAAAAAACAGGCCTGGAAGCAGTATATAAGAAACAGGACGATAATAAATAAGAATGAATAAAATTTAAGAAGGGATGAAGCAAAGGAGGCAGTAAAACAGGCAAAAGTAAGAACATGGGAAGATTTAGGAACGAAAATAGAAGAAAGCTATAATACGATCAAAAATATTTCTGGAGCAGTATCAAAAACTTAAGAACTCACAAAAGAAAATAAATAAGGAGTATTGAAGACAAAAAGAACCGCCTAAGAACAGAAACAGCACAAATCATGAATACATGGAGAAAGTATTTCGAAGAAAAGTTTAAAACGAACGAAGGAATAGAAATTCAAGAGCAGCCCATACAAGACGGAGAACAGAGACTTGAAGACAACAGAACACAAAATATAACAGAAGAAGAAGCAAAAGCGGCGATTAAAGAGATGCGAAACGGAAAAGCAGCCGGGTACGACCAAATACCACCAGAGCTAATTAAATATGGACGGGCTTGTATGATAAAGTGGATGATCAAGATATGCAGACAAGCCTGGGAGTCTGAGAAGATTCCGGAAGACTGGCAAAGAAACTATGTAGTACTAATACATAAAAAGAGAAAAACAACTGAGTGTGATAATTACAGAGCTATATGCCTTTTATCGTGTGCTTTAAAGTTATACTCAAGAATTTTAGAAAGAAGGCTGAGAGAAGAAACAGGACAGCTAGAGGAAGAGCAAGCAGCATATAGAGAGGGACGACAGACTCAGGACCATATTTTCACATTAAGAATGATTACTGAAAAAATGATAGATAGAGGAAGAGATTTATACCTGGCTTTCACCCATCTCAAAGCTGTATTCGACACCGTGCCCAGAAAACAGATATGGAAAGTACTAGAACAGCTAAATGTGAATAAGAAACGTAGAAGAGCAATATAGAGTGTATACGAGAAAGTGAGAGGAATAGTGAGACCAGGTGGAGAATAGACAGAAGAATTCAGTATAGAGGAAGGGCTCAAGCAAAGCAATAACCTGAGTCCACTGCTATTCATCCTGGTTATGAACACGGTGATTAAAAACTGTAAGCAGAGAACTAGGAAGCTAACGATAGGCAGTTGGAACATGTAGGCTGTAGAAATCCAAAACATGGTCTACGATATTGTGGTTTTGGCAGGAAGTAGAGAACAATTACAGGCAGTAGTGAACGTGTGGAAAGAGGAAATAGAAGCAGTTTGATTAAAAATCAACATTGACAAAATAAAAACAATGCATATATCGAAACAAGAGCACCAACCAGCACAAAGAATCAAAATAGACAACATAGACGTAGAAGAAACACAAAGATATGAGTACTTAGGAACAGTAATTACAAACGATGGAAGAATAGACAGGGAAATATTAAATAGGGTGAACAAAGCTAGCAACTATGCTACGCTATAAACAGAAGTATAATTGGAAAAAGAGAAATAAAGACAGAAACAAAGCTACACAAAACAGTATATGCCCCAATTTGGACCTATGGGGCAGAAAGCTGGACTATGCTGGACAAACACAAATCCAAAATAACTATGGGGGAAATGAAGTACCTAAGGAAAGTATCTGGAAAAAAGAGAAGAGATAGAATAAGAAATACAACTTTTAGAGACCAACTGCAACAAATACTACAAGTAACTACAATAGAAAATAAACAGCTAAAATGGTATGGGCGTACAAAAAGAATGGCTGAACACCGAATCCCAAGACGAATGAATACTAGAAGCAAGAACGGAAGGCAGACGACCAAGCGGTAGACCAAGGAGAATGTGGACAGATAACATCCAAGATATGGCAGCGAAGAAAGGAAAAACGATGGGGGATTAAACAGATTGACAGGAGACAGAAACAACTATAGGAAATGGATCGAGGCACCCGACGCCGTTTAGGCAAAGAGGGAAAAGTGAAAGAAGAACTTTGAAAACCGTTGGATAGGACGCCAGGGTCCCGTTATTTGGTCACCCATGTCACCGAATCTAACGCCATTAGATTACTATCTCTGGGGCCGTATGAAGTCCTTGGTGTATACTGTATGCGGGAAAGTCAAACGCAATACATGAGTTGCTCGATCGAATAATTGATGCTTCCAAGATAATCAAAAACGATCCCGACTCTATTATGAGGTCTGTCACCACGATTTCACAAAGGGCACGAATGTGCGTAGCTAATCGAGGAGATCATTTTGAAAACCTGAGATAGAAAAAGCGCTAATAACTTTGTAGCGATTAATTTTAGGCCACATGTTTATTGAAAGGTTTCGACTTAGAAAGAGGCC
This sequence comes from Limonius californicus, assembly GCA_014611495.1. Lineage (NCBI taxonomy): Eukaryota > Metazoa > Arthropoda > Insecta > Coleoptera > Elateridae > Limonius > Limonius californicus. The sequence goes on from JABXWE010031126.1 coordinate 11,302, forward strand.
AGGAACACGTACTGAAGCTATGTACATCATATTGCGGGACACCCTGTATAATCAGCTGGATTGGCGGTTTCAAAAACTATCAAGGCTCTCTGATGAATTTGAATTCCTTTCTGGACAGTCGATCACCAGCCTGACGGAAGCAAATTTACAGAAATATAGTTCCGTTCAGGATATATGGTGGCATCGAAGAAGTGGATGAGACGATCCGAAGAAGAATGAATTTAGAACTAGACGGCCTAATTAAACATGCAGACATAGTACGCTTTGTTAAATTTCAAAGACTTAGATGGCTCGGACATCTGGCACGAATGGAAAATACCAAAGCCGTCAAAGATATAATGGAATGGAATCCAGGATATGGCAGAACAAGGGGAAGACCGCGTGAGAGATGGTGGGATGCAATATGGCAGGATTTGAAGATTTTGAATATCATAAACTGGAGAACCAAGGCAGAAAGTCGAGGGCAATGGAATCGAATGGTCGAAAAAGCTAAGACCCACAAAGGGTTGTAACGCCGAAGAGTAAGTAAGTAAGTAAGTTCAGTTTTAGCTCTTAAATATCACTGTGACTTGAATCCTGCTGAATTCGTTTGAGAAGTAGTAAGCACAAAGCACATGCTTCAATCATTAAGTAAAAATGCTGATAAAATGTCACATCTAAAGATACTGCAGATAATTCATAATTTCTGTTCAGGAGCAAGCTATCCAAACATGGAGATAGTGTATAAACTTGTTTTAATAATTCCGTAACCTCAGCTTCATGCGAGAGATCTTTCAGTAAATTGAAGTTGGTAAAAAATTATTTACGATCTTGGATGAGTCAGGAACGGCTAACACATTTGGCGATAGTTCCTATAGAAATACTAATTTCAAAAGCCTTGAATTATGAAGGTTTAATTAACCAATTTGCTCAGTTGAAGGCTAGAAAAATAAAGTTTTAATATTTGGTACGCAGATACTATGTACGATATTACGATACCTATGTGTTTTTCCATTTTGTTTATTTTTCAGTGTTGTTAGTGAACCTTATTGTTATATTTTTCAGAGCTGGTTTTGTTGAATAAATATCTTGGGAGAATTGCGTATTTTTGTTTTCTTGAGGGAGGGGGGGGGACAAATTAGATATTTGGCTCCAGGCGCAAGATTTCCTTACTGCGGCCCTGACTATTACGTTAGTCACTTCCTGCAGAAACACTATTTATCAGTGCTGTTAAAAAGGCTATTTCTTGAGGTTTTATGCTACAACGTATAAAGGTTTAAAAACCAAGTTTATTAAAAACAAATTAAAGAAGTAGTACTACCTCTGGGGATATCTCTGACTGCATCGTTAGTTGCCTTTATCTCTTAAATTAAGGATTTAATTTTATGACAGTTAAATATTTTTTCGCCAAAAATAATTTATTAAAGCATTATTATGTAATTGTTATAACTATGTTAAATTGACTGTGTAGTATATAAAATTATTATTGTTATTGAATTCATTTTACATTTTAACCTTGTCGATATGCCTGTTTTACATACTGAAGATTGCCACCTAATACATATATATGGCGTTGCTAAATTTAAAAATGAATGTCGTAAACGGAATAAGAGCTAAAAGCCCTATTTTTATAATACATGAGTTAAAAGTAATTTTTGGTTATTAAAGAGGGAGAATGCTTGTGTAGTACCTACTCTACAGTAGATTAGTAAAGAGTTTTGATATAAGATGGAAAAGAGCTGTTAAAGATTATTCTAGTAATTTTATACAGGTTGTATCAGAAATAGGTACAAATATTTAAACCAGTAATAGATTGGCTCAAGTAGAATTCAATGGTACTATTCATTTTTCAAAAATCATTAAGTTTATTTTTTTGAATTAAAAAATAAAATAAAATTTTGTTCGATAACTGCTG
>JABXWE010031128.1:0-20110 GCA_014611495.1 Limonius californicus
CAATTGTTTGACACTAAATAAAGATTAATTTTATTTTTTAGCATTGAATTAATTTGATTGCTGTAGTCACAGCATGCTTGAGTTGTCTGTATAGTTGGTTGTCTACACAATAGGCGAAATTGACGCGTTTCTTTTAAAAGTATACATAGGCTATGTATACTAAAAAGAAAAATTCCCTGTATATGTACTCTTGTTTTATATAAATTAATTACACAATTGTGCTGCGAAAATGAACAACCGTGTTAATTGTAACGAACTTTGTGTTATTCCTAGGAAGTTTTCTTTTTTTTTAGCAAATCCTAACAGTTTTAAAAAGTAATTTTATTAGGTTAGCACTTCAAGTTTTGGAAATAAACTAAAAGCATTCTTACTGGAAACTAACTGGAAGTTAATCTTACTAGCATGGCTTGGTAGTTATCAGAAAAATTCTGCTGCAAAAACTTGTTGTCACAAACTCTGCAGTTGTTAACTTGTTAGGGTTATATCTATCAAAACATTTTTCGTCTATATAAAGTTTATGGTAAAGGAATATGTTTAACTTAGTTTGAATGTTACATGATGAAACTACATTAATAGTTAAAAAAATTTCAAATTCATTGGATTGCATAAAACATTGGAATTCGATGGTAATGTTTTGCATTCCATATTAATCTTATTTTAATAAAAATAAAATTGTACAATAACAAAAGATTTATAGAAATAAATAGGTTTGTTTTTTCAGAAGTTTGACGTCAACCCACTGAAAAGCGGAATGTCAGTACCTATTTACAAACAAGCTATATGTGACAGAATCCGAATATGGTTATAAACAATCAACAACATGCAGGAAGTAAATATGTTTAGCCCTGGGTACACTACTTAACAAGCGCGCTATTTTTAGCTTCTTAATTCATAGTAATCAATATTGTTTCATAAGGAAAGACAATAACGTGTTAGCAAGTTGGAATACATATTAAAAAAATGAACTAAACAAAATGTATTTAAGTTACCAAATTAAAATTTATAGGATACAACTTATTGTCACTGTAGCTAAATTTCTACATCCAGTTTTTTAAAATTAGTACTCAACATATGTAAGATTGCTGTAAAGTGAAGAAATGATCGGAATATCAATTAAAAAAACGCCAAAATAATGTATACACTTAAGATATATTTAAATTGTTGAAGTATAAATCACCATCCTTTAATGCGTTAATGTTTATCTAATTTTTTAAATTCACATCGCCGAAGCTCTGAAAACAAGTTTAATTGTTTTACATAAGGAGTAGCTATCACAACTAATATTTCTAATATTTACGCGAAGAGCATATTTTTAGAGACAACTATTTACGACAGTGGTATCATAAAATGTTCTATACATAATTGTTGATAAAAATTGACCATGAAAAATACTCTGTATTTTAATGGAATTAATCCTAATTCCATGGGTTCAATAAATTGCTGTCTGAAATGCTACAAATGCTAAAAAAGAAAATTTAATACAATCTCAATACGTGTATAAAAAACTGTAAAATCATTAAGATTTTAACGCTATGTAATTATAAACTGAGATACGCCATTACTTAAAATTTGTAGTCGTCTAAAGTTATAACTTATAAGAGTTCAAGTTTTTTGAGGGGGGTCGATGATGTACCAGAGCTCCAAGCGCAAAGAAATAGCAAGGCACCAAATGACCCTGATAGGTAGACGCTACGCTGCGTAGATATAAAAATATTTGTCTTTCAAATAAATACCCGAGTTTTTGCTGTTGTTTTTGCTGGTGTTTTTGTTAACCTTTTGCAACCGATGTTATTCTGTTTTCGTACGAACACATTTCTTATGGTGTTTGGTTACATATTACCTACTTAAGAAGAACAAAAACAAAACGAAATATTATTTATAGTGTTTTTGTTTTTAAGTTATATTTAAGCTTGATAACTGGTAATAATAATAATAATAATAATAATAATAATAATACTGAACGTGCAAACATACCAAATATACACAGCTGGGTACAGAAATTAACAGCAACGGAATATGGATAAAGCGGTAACAGTGCCAATTGTGCTCTCAACAACAGGAGTCTTACCTAAAGTTCTACTAGAAATTATTAAGGTATTGGAGTTTCCAGCATTGCTGTACATACAATTACAAAAAGCCGCAATATTAAATACCTCTCACATAGTACGAATGTTCTTGAACATCCCAAGAATACAATTGTCGACCACATAGCTCCTTGATGCAATATCCGTACTGTGTGGCAACCGGGTTGATCCCATGCAATAATAATAATAATAGTAATTATAATCATTTTTTAATAAACTATTTGCGTTTGTTTTTAACCTTGTCACATTGTAACCTCCTAGGAGCTTCAACCCTAAAATTTTAAATGAAAAAGGGGGTCGAGTGATACACCATTTTCAAGGATATTAAATTCTCGTTTTAACACTTCCTAGTGGGGTAATTCACCCCAGAAATACTTTAGAACGTCCGAAACAGTTTTCATCAAAATCTGTACAGTGTTAAATACGATAGTAGTCCACGAAGGAAGCTTACAACTATTGAAGACAACGAATTTGCTGTAATAGATTCTGTAGTAGAAGATCAGAACTGTAGCACCAGAGATATAAATCATCAAACAGACATAAGCCAGTATTCTGGTATTGTGGAAAATATTGAAAAAGTGCAGATACCATCCCTTACCACATTCAACTTCAGGAACTGCTTGATCATGACTTGCAACGTCGCCTAATGAATTGCGAATTTGCCCACCAACAAATAAATGCTCAAGCTAATTTTTTTAATTATGTGTTTTCTCTGACGAAACACCTTTTCATAAACATGGGAATGTGAATCAACTATTACGCGACGGAAAATCCGTCAGTCGTAAGAGAAGTAGATAATCAACATCGATGGTCCTTAAATGAATTAAATGAATAGTAGGTAAACATATCCTTGTTCCATACTTTTTTGGAGGACACCTGAATGGCCAAATGTATTTATGATTTTTAGAATACAGTTTGAGGAATTTATTTGAAAATATTTCTGTAAACATTTTACAGAACGCGTGGCTGCAACATGACGGGGCCCCTTCGCACTATAATTTTTACGTTAGAAATGTTATAAGCGCTGAATTTCCCGATAAATGCATTGGGAGAAGAGGTCCAGTGGCTTGGCCGGCAAGTTCCCCGACCTGACCAAATTAGATTTCTTTCTGTGGGGTTTGTAAAAGATACGGTTTATAGAATTGCCTCTACGACGAGAGAAGATATGCGAAAGCGCATTCAACATGCTTTTAGAGACATAATACCTGCAATGTTGAGAAGTGTGAACAATTTCCTTTATGTATCGATGAAATTTGTGTGTTCAAGAAAATGGTCGACATATAGAGCACTATAATTTTAAATGTGGTTCTTAATGGATTTCTGCTCGTAATACTAAGTATACATACATTAATCAATAGTGCTGCGAAGTTATACTCTGTACTACCTCACTGTTTATGTCAAACGGTTGTCATCAGTGTTTAGAAACACTACTGTTTATTATTATTAGTACTGTAACTGTTCAATAAAAAAATATTTTGATGTTAATATAACTTGTATTTGGTTATTTGCATATAACTGCTATTTCAAAACGAAAAACGTAATTCATAGAAAACCTTACAACGTACTATGTAGTTTGTTGACAGTTAGCATTTATTTTAAGAAAGCCTGATGATTCGTTGCTTTTTTGTTTAATTTAGTTTTTGTTCTTAAAATCGCGGTAAAATGTATTAATATTTATAGTTTAAAACGTCACTAAACAACTTTTATAAAATCCTATATTCATTAATATATGTTTTAAAACAAAATAAATTTACAAGTCATACAAAACCGCACATACGTTTAGAGGTTATTGAACGTCATGCTCGACAATGTACAAATGTATAGGGTGTTCCACTCAAAAATGAGATATTAGGAGTTGAATTTTATTGAATGTAGTTGCAAATTAATAACATTCTGTGTGAGATATTTAAATTCTAAACAGAACAACACCTATCTGGAAATACGTTCGTGTAATCTGCAGAACAATTTTGCAAAATTGTGTGCCGTTCCTGAGATACTAACTGTTAAAAATAGTCGTTTCTTCAAAAATTAAGAAATTTAATTATTACCGAAACCTTTAGCGATAGATAACCTAGAACCCTATATTTTTGCAATGCTATAAAATTAGAAATGCAAAAATGTAATAATATCCAGAATGTTTTATTAAGAATTAAGAAGTTGTCCATTGTCCCACTAAAACAAAGCACCCTTTATAGTCAGCAATAATTTTATGTTATGCACAGTAATCAAACAAATACTTTTTATATTTAAAATTTTTTCCAAGGTGATATAATAAAGACATTAAGACAAAATTGCACTATTATACCACCCTGTACACGATGGGCCGGAAATCGTTCAACAAACTTTGGGAGAAAGATCTCCATATCAAAACAAGAAAAAAGTGCTATAAACATTAGTTCGAAATTGCTTTGTTAGGAAGTTACGGTATTATAAATTGATATTTGGCCAATCAATTTTCTGCATACAAGCGGTCGTAAAATGTCCTCCACCCCCTCCCCCCCTACTAACCCTTGAACGACTTGATATTTCTTCACACAATTTTGTATGCTTTAATGGGAGACTAAATACTACTTTTTAGCCCATATTTAAATTTTACAACTTCTACAATGGCGGCTATACGCCATCTTAAATTATTTTTTTAAATGGCAATAGGACTCCAGTGACACTCATTTGAAAGGTCTCTTGGAGTAGAGTATAATTCTGTATGTTGGGAAAATTACACAGATTCAAAAACAAACGACAGACTTCCAAATTATCTATTTCTGGTATTAACAAAACACTAAAAAAATGTAGGAGGTGGAACAACAGAAGTAAAACAATTGAAATAATTAATCTTTCTGTTCTGCAAAAATTTATTAACACTGGAAGTGTGCAAAGCAGAAAAAACCCTGGACGACCCCCATTTCAGAAGACAAACAAATTCAGATAGTCGGTGAAATTGTAGTATATTTTCAGCAATTAACTTCACATGTAGCTGAGATATGTGATGTATCGGCGACCACTGTCAAAAAGTTTTTAAAACGGCATAAGTTCCATCCACACAAAATGAAGATTTTATTAAGATTATAACAGTTAATTGAAGATGATCCGGATAGACACATCAGGTCATAACCCAAACTATTACAAGAAATCCATCCTATCTTCGCAATGTCTGTTATAGTGACGAATGCACATTTTTTTTTAATGGATTTGTTAACAGACAAAATGTAAGATATTGGTGCGATGAAAATTCACATGTTTTCCGGGAAGGTCACCCAATTTCAGCATAAATTAAATGTATGGATTGGAATACTTGGCGACCATATCGTAGGTCCCTTATTTATCGACGGAAACATTACTGGGGAAGTGTACTTGAGCGTGCTGGAAAACCTCATCCATCTGTTAAGAATTGAGATGCTGAAAATAATCCAAACGAATTTGATATGGATATCATATTCCAGCAAGATGGCGCTTCTCCGCATTTTAGCAGACAAGTTCCCAATTATCCCGATGCAGCGTATCCTCGACGATGGATTGGTCCAACAGAATGGCTTCCGCGAACCCCTGATCTGACTCCGTTGGACTTATTTTTTGTGGGGGTATCTTTAATCGAAAAATTTTCAAACAGAACAAATATTTCCTTTTGGATTTACGACGTAAAATAACAGAAGTTTGTGCAAATATCGGAGTTGAAACTTGTCAGAAAGTACGGGAAGAGATATTAAATAGGGTTTTCTATTGCCAAAAGTTCAAGGAGCACACTTTGAACATTTAGTAAAATAGTATTACTATTCAGCTTTTGTTGTATAAAATAAGTTTTGTTGTGTTTTAGAATTTTTTTCATTCTTCAATGGTGAACATTTCGAAAGCATAACCTTTTCCGCTTTAATTCTCAGTTTTTTCTATAAACTTGTTATTTTCAATCATCTGTCATTTTTTCTGGATGAATATTTTTTTATGAAACTCAAGGATCAGACGCTGAATTAAAAGACCTTTCAAATGAGGAGTCACTCGACCCCCATGGCCCTTTAAAAATACAGTGTTAACTCCATTTAACGCCACTCGATTTAACGACAAACTCCCTAAAACGTCGAAATTACTTGACTTTGGTTGGTTTACCTTGTTGTCCATACAATGATACACTCTATGTAGCATCACACCCACTCTGAATAACGACAACAATACGTCATTATTAAGCAATAAACAGTACTTTCTAAGTTGCCGAAATTAATAAGAACTGCAGCTGTGTACGTTCTTTTGTTTGTTATTTTGCTGCTTTATTGTCTAGCACGTATTTACCTCGACTGTCGGCATCATACGTACCGAAGATTCTAAGAAATTCGTTCTTTTGTTTGTTGTGATTACCTCGGCAATCAATATTAATGTTTGTTGTTTGTAAATTTTATACTTTATTAGTAAATACATATGTATTATAATAGTAAAATAATATTGATTTTTCTTCTCTCCATTTAACGACAACTCTCAATAACGTCATAAAATGAGCAGTCCCTTAAGTGTCGCTATATAGAGTTTACACTGTAGTTCAAAGTGGCGCCCATTAAAGCACGGAAAATTATGCGAAGAAGGACATTTTACGACCGCACTGTATAATTAAGGTAACAGTTGGGCCAATTTTTTAAATTTTTAGAAAATTTTTATAAGGTAATCTTATTCGGTGTGCAAGAGTAGTTAATAAGGTACCCTTGTTAAAATGATATAAACTCAACCGTTTTCGAGATAATTAAATTATATTATGAAAAATAGAGTTGCCGTGAAATTACGGAAATTTTGTACTATATGGAATAAATTAGTCGCATAGATTTAGGACAACAAGGCTATAAAAAGAAACTATGCAAATATTTCTCCGCAAACTCTTAGAATTCAAGGTACAACCCATTTAGTGTTAATGAGTAAGATTATGTAAGATAAAACATTTGTTGGGTTGTACCTTGTAGACAAAAACTTATTTAAACTTTTTATTGTCTTATTGTCCTGAGTATATGCTACGAATTTAATCCATATAGTAGAAAATTTCCAAACGATCACGGTAACTCGAATTTCATAATAATTGAATTATTTCCAACACAGTTGGGTTTATCGATTTTTAACAAGAATACTTTTTGAGGGTACCTTTGCATACCAAATAAAACTGTTCTGTCAAATATAAGAAAACTAAAATAATGTAAAAGGTATTGTAGAAAACAGCTTCTAATCCTTCCATTTGAGACGCCGCTGATGCACTTATTAGAACGAAACGGGTCTCTAATTTTCAACTTTGTAAGGTATACACATACAATTTCATAACAATGGTCTAACTATTACCTTAATTATATGCAGAAAAGTGATCGACAAATCTGACTTTAGAAAGCGATAACTTCGTCACGAAGTATTTTCGGACCAAGATTTATATAACCTTTTCTTTCCTATTCTGGTGTGGGAAACTCTCTCCTAAAGTTACACCAACTATTGCGGGACCACCCTGTATAATAATTTACTATTACCAAAGAATATAGATATCTATATTCTTTGCTATTACAGAGTACCTATTATACAGAGAGTTAGAGGCTATGCATATTGTTGTAGGTTGGGTTGCATAACTACAATATTCTAAACATTTTGGTGTAAATTCGACAAAAGTGCGAGCAGTCAACAGGTTCTTGGAAAACCAATAGGTTGCTCTTACCTGGCGTTTCCAATTTAACAACTAAAGAGTCATTGGCATTCTTACGATTTAGAGCCGGTCTTTCAATGTTCCGATAAAGTTCTAGACAAGCCAACAGTCAAATTTATTCTCCTTGTTAGGATATTTTTTGTCTTTCAATCGTCCGATAGTCTCTGTCAGAGGTTAGTTTATTTATTCCATAGGATTAAACTTATCGGTAGAAGCTGCCGACAGTACTATTTCGGCAGCTACAAGTGTGCGAGGCGATACGAAGTAGTTCGAGTGGATGTAAATGCAAATAAAGTGTTTATAAAATTAATACTATTTTTCTGGTGTAGTAACTAATAAATAGATTTACTTTACAAATTTAATAAGTGGACATTTTAACTCAGGTAAATCTAGACCGCAAACTTATCGCTGTAATCACCTTTGATTTTTCGAATGATTCCAATTTTTCCGATAATTTAAATAAAAGAAATCCACTGTTCATACATTACTGGAAGAAATTCAAATAAGTTACATCAAATAATGAAGAACTGTATAGTTATATAGACGAAATTGTTTATATTTCATAAACCATTGCGTAACACATATGGAACAGTTGTTTTTATGTATCTTTGCAATTTTATGCAAGCGGTTCATTGCAGGTGGAATTAGTGGCGTTAGTAAAACTATCGCAGATAGAATTATTATAAAAGTTACACATGTAATTGTAAATTTAAATCCCATATTTTACTGCTGACTACGACAAGTGACGTTGAATGATGTCCTTCACAGCCCCCCGGCGTTTAGTAAACAAAGTATCTTTGTTTAACTCACTGCTTTTAAATTAATGCTTCCATTTCCGCACTTCATTGTATGGGATTTGGCATGTATTCTTAACTAGTAAGAATTTGGCCGATAACTTTTTTTTTATTGTAAGTATTTATTTGCAATCTATCATTTTATACATATGACATTAAGCAAATCAGTTGTATGGGCTAAATTGACATGAGACATGAAAAGTGGATATGATTAGAACTATTTTAGTTTATTTTAAAAATTTATTTTGTAAGTCTAATGGCCTGTTTCTCTTGAGTCTATACTGATATTCTATCGTCTTAATAAGTTTACGGCTAACGTGTTGGAATGCACATCTAATCTATTCACATATTTGGCACTACACTTCGCTAATTCTTCCTTAACTGAGAGCACATTGAGGTCGTCGCGAATATCCTTGTTTATCATGGAATTTGTCTAAATGCATACCTAGATATTTGACATTGTCTTGCTGTGACAGAGGTTGGCCCTTGATGTACACTTGGGGGAGTGTCCACGGTATTTTGTAAATGTGATGTGTACCGACTTAGTTTGATTGTGCTTTATACGCCATTTGTCTGTCTTACGCTGTATCTCATCTAGGTTTTCCTGAAGCAGGCGCACAGCTTCAACTGGGTTTGGGCTTTTTGCTGTGAAGGCCGTATCGTCGGCAAACGTTGCCGTAGTTGTGCTGTTACTTGTGGGTAGGTCAGCAGTAAAAGGTAAATTGAGAACCGGACCCAGGACACTGCAGTGGGGCAATGAGGTTATCTCCTGGTTACATTTTACTTGAAAGAACGTTTCCTCTAGATATGATTTTACCGATGATATAGAAGGTATGAGGCAGCATTCGTTTTGATTTGTAGAGTAGGCCTTTACGTCAGACCTTTTCAAAGGCCTGGCTGACATCTTTTCTTCGAAAGTTGTGTTAATAATGTCAACTACTTTATGTATCTGGTCAACTGTGGAGTGGTGTCTGTTGAAGTCAAATTGGAAGCCAAGGTACAGTTCAGCTTCATTTACTGATTGCATTAAGCGTTTTAGGAAGATCTTTTCGAATAATTTCGATATCTTTGGTAGTAAGCTTATCGGCCTGTATGAAGCAACTTCTGTATCTGGGTTTCCTGATTTATGAATTGGTATTACCTGTGATACTTTCCATTGGGCTAGGCTTAGGCTTAGCCTTAGAATTGCATTATAAAGGCAGGTGATCATAAGTAACCATTTTCTCTATTTGAGTGTAGCTTTCTGTTTATGGTGGCTTTAACTTCTCTTGGAGTGAACGGCTGATAACTGTGATAACGGAAAGGGCGACTCAAGGAAGTGTTGTACTTTCTTATCTTCAGTTTCTGCAGGCAGCGGTTGGAACGCTGTTTCTATCTATTTGGAATATGATTCTGCTTTCTATAGATCTGTTCTTACCCAGGAGTAAGTCTTCATTTCTGAGTGGTGGGATTGATTTTCTTGGCCGATTTAGGTTTTTTGTAGCCTTCCACAGTGAGTAGTCGGTGTCTGGAACTGGGCTTAGGGTTTCGAGGTAGTTTTGAAATGATTCATTTTTGAGCGTGGAAATTAGTCTGGTAGCGGGTAGGTTGATTTAGTTGTAATTTGTCGGTTGGATTTCTTGTTTGGAACCAAACTCTCCTTAAGGTTCTTGTTTCTGTCACTCTTTGTCTTATTACTATTGGGCAGTTTTTTGCCCTTTTCGGTTGTGTATTTTTGGGGTTGATTCTAAGGCCGCCGCGTGGATGCAGTTTGTAAGGGCTTCTATCGCATTTTCGATGTCCTCTGAAGTTTTAAGTGGAATTTTCTAATTTAGGTTATCATTTATGATGTTTCTGAAGAGATCCCAGTCTGTTTTTTGTTGTAAAGTGATGAGCGTTTCTCCTTCTCGATGATTGTAGCGCTGATAGTGGCTGTTATTGGGGTGTGGTCTGATATTAGATCTAAGCTAGGTTTACTATCGAGATAACCCATTTTGTTACAAAAATGCCTAGAAGGTCAGGATTCTTATTTATATCTATTGACCAATATGTTGGTGTAAATGTTGGAAGGAAGTCCAGTTGTTGTTCCTGGATCACATTTAGTAGTATTTCTGCTCTGCAAGGTGGTGAAAGTCGTGATCCCCACATGACGTTTTTGGCGTTATAGTCCCCACCGGCGAGGAAACGTTCTCCAAGTGAGTATTCTAGAAAACCTTCTTTATTTGGTCGGTAATTGGGGGGACAGTACACGGCTCAAACTGCCAATGGCCCCTGCCAGTTACTGATCATTACACTTGTCGCTTGTAGGTAGCCCTTGTCATATTTCGACAGTTCGTGATGTTTCGTATCTCTTGCGCTTCTGTTAGCAGTAGGGTGTTTAGTATCGTAAATATCATAGTTTGGTATTTTTAGATATTTTGTATAATTGCGCCATTTTTAAGCTTCTGTTAGACTGCCTATGATTAATTTAATTTCTGCTGTTAGCTCGTTAATTATTATTGCTGGTTATTTATTATCAGTTGCAGTGATATAATGATGGTGTTTGAGTTGGCCAGGTGGTTAAGTATTTGATCAAGGTTTGCATATGTGGTAGTGTAGTGAATTCATCCGCTGGTCTTATCGCTGTGTTTTGGGTATGGGGCATCCCCCATTTATTTTGTGTATCAATATTATTGTGACTGCTTATTGGTTTAATCGCTAGAGTGGGGTCTTAGTTGGTGGTTTGGTATGCGCGTGGATTGTTCTCTGCTTTTTTGTTGATTCTGGGGTTGTAATGCTAATGCTACGCCGTTTCGATTTGGAAATTGTCTTATTAGTATCTCTGTGTACCTGGCAACCTTTATTATTTTGCCGGATGTTTCCCAGCGCATATAACACATTTAGCTGGTTTGCCGTCGCTTTTCTGTTTAGTACATGTTCTAAAGTCATGGTCCCTTGCACATTTTACATTTGTGTACGGTCTGGTACCTTGGTAACTCGTATGGCCGATACCTAACCAATAGCATAAGTTATATTAAAAGACGTAACAGCGCTGTTGGGCCTAATCAGAAAGATATTTTATTACTGCATGTTCCTCTTTGAATGTGATATAAGCTATCTAGTAATTTACGATTGAAGCCGCTTTATTAGTAGCTAATGTGTACTTTCATAAAACTTTGCTCTTGAGTGAAATTACTAATGTTTACCCCAGAAAGAATATAGTTGCTCCATTCTTCTTCATTAATTATTTATTTAGTTTTACTATTTTTTATCAGTAACACATTTAGACTTCTCGTTGTGCATACTTACCTTGTGCACGCAGCAAATAAAATGATATCTAAAAGGGTTGTTTTGGGCTTAATAATTTTATTAAAAATAGATTACGCTTTTCAGGTATTACACTCAATAAACATTACGGATAAATTAACAAATTGCGTTTCGCATTTAATACAAAAAGTATTTTTAATGGAGGATACAATAAACTTTATTTTTGAGAAAGATGTGGATATTATTCTTCAGCCAACAGTTGAAAATCCACGTTTGATATTCGCAGTGGATAAACCAACAAAATTCGTTTTGAGGTTCTATCACAACTATTTAATTTTTACTCTTGGATCCCTCTTCTTAAATAATACTTTGACACAACTTAGAACTAGTGATATTTGGGATGACAGCGATAGCCCAAGAGGAAAATATCTGGTGGTTGCACCAATGGCTAGTGACGTTGGGGAAATATTTAAAATCTTATGGGATTTTGATATCATAAACATAATTACAGTGTTGTATGAAGAAGAAGGGAACACGCCAGTATTGTACGTATCCAGCCCAGAGAAGAACTGTGGTAGACATTTTGAACCGCACACTTTTTTAAATTGTAACCCACACACAACTTTATTCAATCAAATGAGTCGAATTTTAAGAGGTTGCACGATGAATTTTGCGACGACTTTTCCAATTATCAGAAATTTAAAGGTATCAACTACAATAGGGAAACTAAATATTATGATGAGTCTGATTGGCGATTTTTTAAAAACGAATTTAGCCTTTGTTGATCTAAAAGACATGAACCGTACTCTATACAACTTAACTGTGGATGTAATGTTAACACCTTATTTTTCTAGAACACAAATTACATCAGACTCCGACGCAAGTGATACGATACACCGAGATAAAGTTGTATGGGTGGTTCCCAAAGTGGGTACAGTATCAAAAGTTAAACTAATTACAGCAGTATTCGATAAAAATGTATGGTTAGCACTGCTGGTGGTTTTTGTTGTAACATTAATGGTGTGGTGGTTAACTGCAAAGTCTATGAATGAGAAAATAGATTTCAAAAATCTATCCAGATGCATTTTAGCTGTGGTGCAACTTTCCATATGTGGTGTCACGAACCTTATACCAATAAGCAGTACACTTCGATTACTGGTTTTATTCTACCTATTTTATTGTATAGAAATCACCACTTCGTTTCAAGCCAATTTAATAAGTGTTTTGACTCAACCGAGAATCGAAGCACCTATACAAACAGTACAGCAGTTGGCAAAGTGGAAGATACCTATTGTTTTGCAAGTGCAGTACCCGGATAAAGAATTTGAGAAAATGGTGAAACCGTTACGTAAAGTATTACTGCCTGCTTCAGAATACGACGCTACAAAAATTGTATTGCACGTCGCGTATTACCATAATAGCAGCTTAATTGTTACACATCAACATTTGAAACTGTTTCCTACGGAAGAAAATATGGTAGATACTATGAAACAGAATGTTGGTTTAGGATCAGTAGAAGTAGTCATAGGTATGCGAAAGGGACACTACTTTATGAACACATTTAATCAAATTATCAGTAAATTACATGAAAATGGATTTTCTCAGAAAATCTTGTCAGATGCTGCAACTCAACATTACGTTCAAGAAGGTTCTTTGAAAATTGTACTTACTACTGATCATCTAGTTGGACTGTTCGTTTGGTGGGTGGTTGGAATATCCCTTGCAACAGGAATGTTTATGGTAGAACTGTTGATATTTTCCAAATTAAAATTTAAATAGCTGCTGCATAGTAAATTGTAGATACAAGTATTAGAGATACATCAAAAATAAGTTATAAATGTGAACTTACACTTATAAAACTTTGCTTTTGCGTAAAATTACTAATGTTTACGGTAGAAAACATATGATTGATCTTTTCATTACATTCATTAATTATTTATTCAGTTTTACTGCTTTTATCAATAACGCATACAGACTTTTCCCTATGTGTAGTAACTTTGTCTACGCCGCAAATAAAATGATAATATCTAAAACGGATATACTGGGATTTATAATCTTATTAAAAGTGGATAACACTTTTCAGTTATTGCCGTTGATAAATGTTCGCGATGAACGCACAAATTACGTGTTGCATTTAATACAAACGGTATATTTAAATGAGGATACAGTAAACTTTATTTTTGAGGACAATGTGGATATTTTTTTGAGGGTATAGTTGAAAATCCACGATTGATTTTAGCACTGGATAAACCAACTGGCGAGTCAGATAAACATGGAAGACTGGACAATACACTATAAAAAATTGCTAACTGAAGATAGGGCTCAATACCAGGCAACAGAAATAAACAGTAGAAACATAACTCGTGATAATAACATTGTAATAGCAGAAGACAAATTACATAAAGTAATTAAAACTATGAAAAATGGCAGAGCTCCGGGACCCGGCAACACTTATACAGAATTGATAAAGTATGGCGGGCAGGCCCTAAGAGAAAGACTATGTCACCTAGTTAATAACTGTATCGAACAATGCGTAATACCAGAACAGTGGAAAACATCTTATATGATATTAATATACAAGAAAGGAAAGCGAAAAGACAAAAATAACTATAGGGGATTAAGTATCGACTGCACCTTGAGCAGACTATTCGGAAAAATAATAAACAAAAAATTGAAAGAAAGTGCCGAATATAAAATTAAGAAAGGGAAAAGAAGGGAACACGCCAATAGTGTATGTATCCAGTCCAGAAAAAAAACTGTGGTAGACATTTTGAACAACGCCGGTTTTTAAAATATGATTTGCACACAACCATGTTTAGTCAAATGGGTCGATCTCTAAAAACTTGCATGATGAAATTTGCAACGACTTTTCCAATTATTGGAAATTTGAAGGTATCAACAACTATAGCGAAACTAAATATCATGAAGAGTCTGATTGCCAATTTTTTAAAAATAAATCTGACATTTATTAATGTTAAAGATGTTAGTAGTACTTTATACCACGTTACTGTAGATGTAATGTAAACACTTTATTTTTCTTTTACATAATGTTAATTACTGAGGACCCTGATCCTAGTGATACAATACACCGAGATGAAGTTATATGGGTAGTTCCCAAAGTGGGTACCGTATCAAAAGTTAAACTAGCAACAGCAGTATTCGATAATAATGTCTGGTTAGCACTGGTGGTGGTTTTTGTTGTAACATTAATGATGCGGTAGTTAACTGCAAAGTCCATGAATGAGAAAATAGAATTCAAAAATCTATCCAGATGCATTTTAGCTGTGCTCCAACTCTCCATATATGGTGTTACGAACCTTATACCAATAAGCAGTACACTTCGCTTACTAGTTTTATTCTACCTGCTTTATTGTATAGAAATCCTACTTCCTTTCAGGCCAATTTAATAAGTGTTTTGACGCAACCGTTAAATGAAGCACCTATTGAAACCGTACAACATATGCTAGACTAAAAAATTCCTATAGTATTGCAAGTTAGGTACATGAATGAAGCATTTGAGAAAATGGAGAAACCATACATGCAGGGTTACTTCCTTCTGCAGAATATGACGCTACAAACATTGTATTGATACTATGAAACAGAATGTTGGTTTAGGAGCAGTAGAAGTAGTCATAGGTATGCGAAAGGGACACTACTTTACGGAAACATTTAATCAAGTTATTAGCAAATCGCATAAAAATGGGTTTTCTCAGAAAATCTTGTCAGATGCTGCAACTCAACATTACGTTCTTACAGCTGATAATTTGGTGGGCGGCTGGAAAATCCTTTTCAACAGGAATGTTTATGATAGAAATAGTGGTTCCAAAATTTCAACATTTAAATTCATATATCTTTTGTTTGATAAATTGTCATTGGTCATGTCAGACAGTAAAAGATGTATATTCTCATATAGTTAAATGTTTGATAATAAATTAATAGAAATGATAGTGATTTATGTGCATATATAAAATGTATTGCTAAAGTATTATTATTGAAATAATTTATTAACTGATTGGGACTTTTTTTCTTGTCTTTTCCGATGTTTTCTCTATCAAGTCGCTCTCTTGGGTATTTTTCTTCAGACTGTTAGCCTTGTATTTAATTGTATTCGCCACTGTTGTGTCACTCTTGAAGGTTTCTTTTCATTTAAGTATTTGTTATTACATCTGGAAACTTTTCTAGTCTAAATTGGCGTTGGTTAGATAAACTAAAGTGGTTTAAGGTCACATTTAGGTTAAATTGTTTTTGCAAAATTTGTGTTTATTTTGGTAAATGTTGTATTAAGCATCCAATTATTACCTAGTTGGGTATCAAAAGATGTGTATTTTCGCATAGGTAAATGATTTGTTATTGTATCTTTAAGCTTAAGAAGCTATGTGTAAATAAAGAATAGTTAGATTACGGCAATTTTGATCTGCTTCCTGATTGGTTGTTGTAATTAGCAATTGCGTCACATTTTCATGCTAGAAGCGTATGTTTCCTTGAATTTTTTCGATGTCATGACGACCGGCGAGATATATTGGATTTTTGTAAGTTCAGTTGCTATTTAGACACCAAGCACTGATTTAAATTTGCTGTTTTATCTTAAGTTATTATAAAAGTATTTAGTGATCCGAAGTTGTTTTTAAAGTATTTACTGGGGTCAAGGTATTGAAAATATTTATAAATTAAGGGTCTTCGAAATTTGGATTGGGAATTCTATAGGCGTCGCTTTATCGTTATCCTTTTGTTCGTCGAAAGTGTTTTGTCTTTGTTCCAAGATTGACATACAATTTGACAAGGGTGATACGTTAAAGTTATTTGTGCCAAATCAAAATTTCCATCAACATTCATTTAATTGATAATTTAAATATTTTCGATTAGAGAAGCTTAAGAAGAATAGTATACTGAAGAATGAAATGGTATATTTGTCAACGAGCGGTGATGCAGGCAATAACTCACGCGGATGTAGTTTACATAAAAACGAAGTGAAGTATTATAATGATATTTCAAAATTTATGAAAGCTATAATTTGTAGTAAGTGTATTTACTTTCATTGTCGCTCGATTGATTGTCCAATGTTTTAATTGGACGATTGAAATTGATTATCAATGCGTCGAGTAATAAAAATTCCAGTTTGTGATTGGTTACACAGTGTTGAGTAATGGGTTATATTATAATTCACACTCAATAGTTATAGATACCATGCACTGGACCTAAATGGACACATGGATAAATTAATTACAACATAAAAAATAAGGACTTTGTTAAAATTGTAGCCAACCTTTATTAATGAAGGCGGCTCTGTCAAAATAAGTAATTACTTTAATCCCGAAGAAGGATGTCGAACAGAATTAAAGACAAGTCTGTTGGGATTGTAATTTAAGAATACACGCATCGTGCCTTCCTCATTACAACTAATTTTATTATTTTGAAATGGGTCTTATGAAGTATTTTTTAGTTGTAGTTTACGTGTCTTGTTATAAGTTAACTAATGCACCTTTACAAGTACTACATCATACACTAGTTGCATTAATATTGGACACTTTTTATAAATTTATTCAAATTTGTATTTTTTCTTGAATTTTACATGAAGTTTAAGTTAAGTAAGTAAGAATAGAATATATTTCCCATTCTAATAAAAGTATGATCTGTTACAATGATTACATGCACACCACAATTTTGGAAAAGTTTTAGTAAAATGATGCCATAAAACAACAATATTACTAGGATGCTTTAAAAAAGAATTTCTGTACACAATTGCTATGCAGTAAAATTGTTTGCTTTTATTGTTGGATAGCCTTTCCTTTTTACCACGATTCTTCGAGGCATTGAGTTCATCAGACGCCTGAGATCTTTTGGTGTGATCATTCTGTACCAATCCTGGATGATGGCTTCGATCAGCTCTCTCTTGTTACTGGGATTGCGGCTTGACACCAACACTTTCAGCCTGGACCAGAGTATTTCTATTTGATTTACGTCAGGGTTATTTCATCGCCAAGACAGAACAGTGACATGATGGTCACTGAACCACTTCCGCTAGTGTGGCGTCGTGTTCCATCCTGCTGGAAGACACATCGTCGATGGGCGCCTTCAAACCAATCTTCAATGGTTGGAACCAGATTCGCCTCCAACACTGTTTCCTGGTATTTGTTTGCGTTAATGTTGCCGCCTAGCACAGTGAGACGCCCAGTGTCATGTCTGACCATGCAAGCCCACACCATGACACTTATGGGATGCTTCATGGTGGCTGTGGTGCACTTGGGTAGAAGGTCTTCACCAGGTTGACGACGAATTCACATAATTCCGCCGAAGATGTTTTTAGTTGAGGTACGGATTCTTTTTTGGTGTCTTCGCTTGCAGGTCATTGTTACATAGCTTTTTTTTTACGGTTTTATCAGCAATTTGCATTCCAGATATTTTTAGGTTCCTGTTGATGTCTTTGCTGACCTGCGGCAGTCTTGCAGGAGTAGACGACATATTCCTCGCATATCTTGCTCTATGCGTTCTGGTGTTCTGCCAATTTTTGGGGCTGTTTTTGTCGATCCAATCTCACTGAAGCGTTTGCAGATTTTTCCCACGCCTGATTTTATAGTCCAACCACTCCAACCTGTTCGCTATTTCTTCAAATAAACTACTCAAAAATGAATAGGGTTATTGTAATGTAAGACACTTAAAGGCTACACCAATTGCAGTTATAATAAAAAAAACTACCAAAACAACAAAATTTAATGTCTATTTAGTAATGAACCTGAAAATGACAACAAAGGTATGTTTAAAGAAGAAATTTAGCAATATTATAATGAAAATTGTTATTGTCTCCTTTCACTTAACTTAAATTTATTAAATTCTCATACCGCGTGGCACCTCCTCTAGCAGTAATTACTGCTCTGCACCTTGCTGGCATACACTATGCGATTTTGCCATTTAGAATTAAACGTAAAAGTTCATACTTTTGTCCTCTCAGCACATGCCCGAGATACAGTTTTCTTCTTTTTATTATGTTTAGAAGTTCTCTCTTTTTCTTCATCAGATCTAACATCTGTTCACTTGTCCTTTTTCAGTCCCGGAAATTTTAGGAATTCTGCGATAATACCACATTTCGAATGCTTCAATGTGGTTCATAGTTTGATTTTTATCGTCCAGATTTCGCACCCGTATAACACAGACCAGACATAACGCTTGACACACTTAGCTCTTGTAGATCTGAGGTGGTTCTTACTTAATACTGTTCTGTTATTCATGAAGGCTTGTCTAGCTATCTGAATGCGACATTTTATTTCTTCATCAAGGTCCAAAGTTTTATTGAGTCAGCAACCAAGATATTTAAAATGATGAACTTGTTCGATACATGTTCCGTTTACTGGTAGGTTCTATGGACCCACGTCAATCTTATTGGCCACTAGTAACTTAGCTTTCTTTATATTTATACTTAACCCCATTCGAATACTCTGTTCGTTTACCTCATTTAACATCCTTTCGGCATATCTTATATTTTTAATGCTTTCTCCTTCGATTCTGAGTCCTTTTTCATCTTACAGTACTTCCTTAAAGATAATTTCTGAGTATATATTAAAAAGGTAGAGTGATAAAACACGTCCCTGTCTTACACGCCTTCTAATGGGCATCTCGTCAGTTTCTTGATCTGCATTCACTTTTACTGTTCTTGATTGGTTCCAATACAGAGATTATAACAATGTAATATCTTTTTGATCTAAGTTGATATGCTGTAGTGTTTCAATTAATTTCATATGTTGGACTCTATTAAACGCTTTTTCATAATCGATAAAGCATACATAAATTGGTCCGCGTACTTCCCAGTATCGCTGTAATAATGTTTGCATACGAAAGAAAGCTTCTAAATTCCATTGGTTCGTCACTTACAAATTCCTCGCATTTTGTAAAAATCCTGTTCTGTATCACTCTAAGTAGCATTTTAAAGAGTGAGACTTATACGACTCGTTAATCTCAAATCTCCGCCTTGCGTTGCTTTTCTTCGATAAATGTATGAGAGTTTAACAAAGCCATTCTAGTGGGATTTAACCTTCTTGATAAATATGGTTAGAAAGATTTGTTAGAGGTTTTACATTTGGGTCGTTAAGGCATTTTAACCATTCTATTGGGATACAGAGACTGGCCTATTTGTGTATATATGGAGTCATGAACAGCATCAATGGAAGCCCTTTGGATATATACATATATATATACATATATATATATAAAAGGGGAAGCCTGGATTGGAGCATATTGAATGAAATTCACCGGCAACCAGCACAATAGCCAGGAACAATATGGACGTAAACGAATACAGGAAGTAGTAGAAGGTAACCCCATCCTTCAAATGGGTACCGACTATATACTTCCAGAGTATTCCTTTG
>JABXWE010031130.1:0-23521 GCA_014611495.1 Limonius californicus
TGGTAAAATATAATTTCCGGTGCATTTTGCCTTTATTCTGGGAAACCTTCGATATATTAAATATGAAATATTATATAATTAATATACTATGTTTGTCTTTCTTATAATAACATTTGTTAGCAATCATAGTATATAGAAAATATTCTATAAACTAATCGCGTGGCTATAAGCTGTGTTTGGTAATATAGAATAGAACTTCATGAAAACACTTTAAAGTATACATGTTTTACATGTTCTTATTAACTATTTAAATTACTAAATATTAACGATGCCTGTCATCATTACTTTCAGAAATATTATTTAAACTGTGTTATTATAAAGAACTATAGAGTAAAAGAGTAATGCTAATGTAATTTTATACCACACGATTTAAGACGAATGAATATTAGAGGAAGATAACTCAATGTCCTAACCAACAATCATGCATACAAATTTGTAGGTATGTTAACCTTACAACTAGAATATATAAAGTGAATTATTGTATTGCAATAAGAACCAGCAATCCTGCATTGCATAAGCACACACCCTGGCGTCATCTTGAACATCCCCACGTCAGTCTTTGAAAAGTTTAAACTAATCAAACACAGTATCACGTCTGAAGGTGTTAACTGCCGTACACATTTTTCAACATTGCATATTTCTGTTAATTTTCCCAAATTTACAGCAAAATTTGCTTGTTGCTCCATGACGACTGACTGAACCGAAATAACAGCTGTTGGTTTTTCATCTAACCACTCTCTAATATAATGAAACTGTGCACTATTATATGTTATTGCTGCTACGTGGCTGCTGTGATGCAAGGTCAACTAGGAAATTAAGTTGCCTAATCTCGTATACACAAAGCTACTTACATCATTAGAAAATGCATCGGACTTGCCGGAACAAAATTTTGTAACAAATTTGCAAATGTAACAGTCACGCTGTTAAAGTGTAAATTAAAATGTTTCACATTCTGGCCATAACTTCTTAACTAATCAAATATTCCCCTTGGCATTTGATTCAGCTCAAAATAGTATTACATTGATTATTATACGCATTTGAAATTCAAACTCGAAGCAATAACAATAAATGCGTTGTGCTAGAAAAGGTGACACCTAAACTAATTGTACTGTTTTCGATATAAATATCACACATATTAATACATATAATATTCTTAAACAATTTCTAAAAAAATATTTGATCGTAGTAAAACAATAATTATGTATTAGATAATGTTAAATCAAATTTGAACAATTTTTGATCTAATTACAATTTGTTTAAGTTACGAAAGTGATTCAATAATGCAGCTATAAACTTTACTTCAATAAAAATAGAAAACTTATAATAGCATCACTTTTCAACATAGTCGTAGATGCTATTTCAAATGGAAAAAAATTCCAAATTTTGCACTAAGGGCGTATTGGAGGGGGGCAAGCGGAGCAGCTGCCCTCTTTTCCAAGGTAGAAAACGGTCAGAGAAGTACAAGAGCATCCCTGTTTCTAAGGATCACTTCGTCGATATTGTTGAATCATTAGAGATATTAACTGAAGAGGGTAACGCAGCAACAAGAAAAATGCATATCAAATGCATGCAGCGGCGTGCAGATCTTCATTTGTTGTGTCAGTAGCATTAATTGCGAAGTATTTGACATCGTTATAGCTAACCAGCACATTCAAACTATCCTCGTCATGCTAAGAGAGCATCGGGAAGATGCGGAGAACGTCACAACTGACATTTTGAAACACACAGGCGACATTGCAAAGCATTTGAATGTTCATGTATCCGCCACTCGCGTTGCTGGCCGACAAATGCATAGAAGCAACCCTACAGCCGGAAATCCATCCGAATTTTGAAGAAGTTCTCTAATAATTCCTTACTTGGACTCCATCATATCATTTTTAGAAGTTAGATTTTCTGCAGACAAAACGCATGCATTTTCATTGACACATTTCCATCCGAGTAACATGAGAAATCTTTCATTGGAGGAATGTAATTAAAGTACTTCATCCTGTGCAACCTTCCGAAAGAGAAAGGGAATTGTGGCTCAAAATGTGGAATGAGGTAGATATCATCGAAGATTTAAAAAAGAGCGAATTGTTTTTTCCAACCATTAAAAAGGCGCTACTGATTTTGCTTTCACAGACCTGCACTACCAGCACTATAGAGCGTCCATTCAGCTCTCTTTGCCGAATTAAAATATAGCTTAGAAACACTATTGGTGAAAATAGGTTAAATGGGTTAGCCATGCTAACCATTCATCGTCAATGGGTTTTTGCAAACAAATAGTGGAAGCTGTAGTTAGAAAAATTGCAACTAATCCTCGCAAACTACTGTTCAAATATTAATTTTATTAATAAATCGTGTTTTTCTTTTGTAATTGTGTATTATTGCATGCCCCACCCCCATGGACCCCCTTCCCCCATGAAAAAAGTTGGATTCAGAAAGCTGCCCCCTTCCGTTTTGTGCTGGATACGCCCTTAATCTAAATAGAAACAATATTTTGATGATTTAAGCGTTAAAGCTTTATAGCTCAGCTAAGTCCTGCATTAAAAAAAATTAGTAATATGCAGTGCTCCTATGTATACAATATTTTGGCTGCTTTCCCAAATCAGTTATATTATATATATTGCTGTGAAATAGCTCCCCCTTTCGTAGAGTTTGCACAAAAATAATAGATGTAGTGAGATACCCTCGCAAATATGATTGTAAATGTATAAAACAAAAGCTTTAATATAATGATGGGAGGTAAATATGAGAATGTTGTCACTGACACACAACAAATATTTGAATCGAGACTCTTGTAAATAAAATTTGCAAGAATTTAGAAAAGAAATGATATTTAAATTTATTAAATAAATCTCAGGGTTCAATAAAATAAAGGTTGTAATAAAAATTGGGTTGCAAGTTTAGGCTCGTATTGATGGAAATTAACAAACAATAGCAAGATAATCTAGTAATAATATTGAAATTTAGAAATGTATTTAAATAGTTTGAATTTTTAAAAAACAAAAACGCCTTTGCAATTAGCTTTCCAAAAATAAGCATGTAGATCAAATGAACAAATACAAATTAGGTCAGATTTATATTACTCAATATGTGAACTAACCTTTCAATTCTTAATTATGCGTGATGAAATTACAACTGCGCCGGTCCGCTTTATGTTGTGCCTCTAGATCTGTCACTTCAATCGCCTCGCTGGACCCACTTGAAGATCGATTTGTTCCCAATTATTATCTTCTGTTGGTATGGCCTCTCGAAATTATTCCAGAACGTCCTCGATGTCTCAGGTTACAGGTAAGTTACAAGCTTTTACCTTTTGTATGGAATTTGTTGTAGTCGTAATTCCAAATACAATAACCCCAAACTTTATAGGTTATGCGGAGATATCGATTATCCAAAATGAATCATCTTATAGATTATTGGTAATCAGATGATGAGTAGTGGGTTAACACAAAAACTAAGCACTGCTGACAGTTTATTTATACTATATATAGTGATCGTAGCACTTGATGTTACCAATTCAATTAGGTAAGTATAAAATCTTTGTTGCACTTTTAAACGTTGTTGAAATTATTCGATGCGCAGATAAATAAGGCACTTTAACTTTTTATAATTATTTATTCAACTTGGACTTTCGTCACACACATAACAGGAGATTAACGTTGAAAATATACAAAGTGTACAATATTTTAAAACATAAAAATGGCAAGTTTCGTAAATTATAAGTTATAGTAGCAAGTGAAAATTGATAAGTAAGTGAGTAAGTTTGAAAAGTAAGTGACGCTCTTCTTTTCGAAATTTCCTTAAATACCCAACCAACAAAACACATGCGTTACTATGACAACACAACAAACTTTTACATCTAGAAACAATTTATAATCAAATACACTTGTCAACCAGGAAAATTGACCAATCACAGGCCAGCTGGAAAATAATACAAAATCACATGAAAAATTTAAATTCTAAATAACTTTTTAGTACATCATGCACACCGAAACACACTAAAACAACCAAACAATAACAAAACCTGTGGTGGTGACAATGGTCGTCGTGGCGTTGTTTTCAGGTTATCTTCCCCAGCACCTACCGGCTCGATGTAAATGTTGCTCACTTGGATGCTGAGGATGACCGCGTCGGTATCTGTTACACTGACAGCAGCGTCGATATCTTTATATCTCGATTACGCGGACAGCGTCGTCTCGCTACTTGTACCACGCACACCTTCTCCTGTCGATCACAACTTTTCACCCAACCTTCACCACTGGCGCCCTAGCACCATCTGTCCTTCCTCTTCCACCCTCGCCCCTTACAGGGTCTTCACCAAATCACCACCACAAATTATATATACACGGTACTACCACAGTAACGTAGTACGTTCCGTTACAACATAATGTGCAGGTTAGCATTGAAACCGATCGCCAATGTCTTCTGGAAAGAAATCTGAGAGCCAGATTACCAACTACTTGCCCACAGTTGACTTCAGACCACCGCAGACACAGATTGGATTTTGCTAGAAACCACTTCAATTGGGAGAATGAAGATTGGAGACGCATTTTGTTTACAGACGAGTACAGATTTTGTTTGGAGAGTTGTAATAGGCGCATTCGAGTTTTTAGACGTCCAAATGAACGATATGCTCAATGCAATTTTGCCCCCACGACTGCATTTGGTGGTGGCTCAATAATGGTATGGGGAGACATATCTTTCACGGCCCGCACAGACCTACACATCTTCCGCAATGGCACTTTAAACAGTCAGAGGTACATTACGGATATCTTAGAACAGTTTGTTGTTCCATATGCCCCATACATCGGAGTTAATTTCCAATTAATCCACGACAGCGTTCGGCCCCACACAGCCAGAATAGTGCAAGAATACCTAGACGACGTTGTTACTCCTGTTATGCAATGGCCAATGGTCCCGACTTGAATCCGATTGAGCACCTTCTGGGACATTTTTGGAAAACAAGTACGATCCCTTCAACCACCACTATCTTAACGACCTAGGGAATTCATTAGTGGAAATGTGGGATAATCTTGAACAAGAGCAGTTAAGCGTGTTAATTTTAAGCATGGACCGTCGCTGCCAAGCTTTCATAACAAGTCGAGGCGGAAACAGCCTACTGGACCTATAAACTTACAATTTTTTAGTTTTAGAATTTTGATTTTTTTAGTTTTTGCGTTGATTGTTGTTGAATTGTGTTAATTGTTGTTAATTTGGATAAAATATGGTTTATTTAATTTTAAGCATTATCTATGATTAAACGTACTTCATTACATGCAATATTGCGATTGTTAGTTGTGATGCGTTAATTCCTTGGAGCAGTGTATTAGTATTATTTGCAACGAGAGGATAACCTTGTCATAGATATCTTCATCTCCTAATTCCTATGGAATAAATAATAGAATCTTGTTTTAGATGTTTAACTATTAATACATTTAAGCTTTTGTACAACCTGTGCTGTATATTATCCTACAACTTAACTTAAAGGATATTCCTTAATTAAACATACAATGACATATTTCCAGTGCAACAGCATAAAATTTCATTTCAGTACCTAGCTAAAAGCATCTTATTTGTTCGAAAGGACGTACTGTACTTTAAAGAACTTCAGAGATTACAAAAAATATCATAAAATTATGTGTGAAGACAGAAAAAGGAATATAGGAAATGGTTTGCCACCTAGAAAGGCAGCACTTTAATTTAAATTCCCAGGTAGGGTAGAGATCCCTTTAACACCAATAAACACTAAAAGTTTAAAACGGATATTTCCTATAAAATTTACCTAACAGTTTGTTCTTCTGTCTGTATACAACTCTGTCACTTCCATTAATTTACGCAAAAAGAGCTTATTGGGACCACATTTTTCTTCTCTCTTTCATATCAGTGGACTTAATAAACACTTCATCGAGATATTTGCAATGTCGTGAGAGCGTAACAAACAACTATCAATCAAGTTGAAATAGATTTATCGAGAACGATTTCACACCACATTTGTCAGTTAACGACTGTAAGGGATAGAAATTTATATTATCACCTACAGTTGCGTTCACACTCTTTTTGGTAAGTTTTACAATCATTTATCGAAACAAATAGTTACTCTAAGCTGGTATTGTTATGGCCAAATGACATTTCTGTTGATATCGAAGATTTTAAGTTAAGGAACCACGTAAGTGCATTAATTAACATTATTTTATCAGCGAAAAACATATCCAAAATGGTAATAAACGTTATTTATAAAATGATTAAAACAGATGATAACTAATTTGTTAAAGTATTGCATAAATATGATACCATAAGCATGCGTTTATGATATATGTGAAGTCAACTGAGTGAAAATTTTTCACTTTATTACGAATGATCATCCTTTAATAATACAATGCACACAACTCCAATGTCAAGGTTTATCTTATTTTCAAAAATCCAATCAATGCCAATTTCTGTTGTGATATACCATACGCGTTGCCTTTTATGTTGGTTTGAGTTTCCAACCTTTGGGTAGACCGCCGGGGAGGACAAAAATATTTATATAACGGTTTGCCAGTGTAAAAGATTCCATTTGATGTTGCATTCTCGGATCGGTTTAGGATCCGAATTAAATTCGCATTTGCTAGGTACTAAAACAAGATTTGCTTTTATTGCATGCGCTTTAGAGCTGAATATCGGTGGTCCTTTACGTATTTAAGGTTTACATAATATTAAGCTTAACGACTACTATCCAAATTCATAAAACTTCTGTTTATGATGTTTTGCGAACGGATATGCGCATTCCATTGAAATATAATTAGTTGCTTTGTATCAAAGTAATGATAATAAATAAATTCGTGCACACAGCCACCACAGATATATTTCCAGTGAAAACTACGTTAATTTCCTTTGACGTTTAAAATGACATCAAAAGATGAACAAACAGCTTTTAAATAAATTCAGAGTTAATGAGAGAGTTTGCTTCCACTTGTAAAAGCTGCTTTAATTATGCAGATGTGGAAGTTGCTGAATGCCGTGTATCCTCAAAGCAGCCCGCTTGTAATGCTACATCCAATGTATAGCCGGTTATGTGAACTTTAAAAATTCTGCATACAAATAAATCAAAAATTTTGAGCTTAGTTAATGATTACAGAACTACAGCTTGAGCTCTGGAAAAATTTTTAAACTTATATTTCAGCAGCTTTTCGGGAATTCTAAATTTCTTGTATATTTTATGATGCTCTCTGGAAACCACGTTCGCCCTTTTCTGCTTTACATTGACACTAACCTTAATAGACTCAGCCAAAACTGCAGTTAGCTTATTATGCACACGACTTGTCTTAAACATTTAAATAAATAACCTGTTGCGTAAAAGATTCGAATAAATAATTCTAATATGCTCAATTGCATTAGGTTTTTCTTTGCGACGAATTTACGTTAATCAATTACCACACTGTATATTCATTCAAAAACCACCAACTTGGAGTTTGTATAAAATTTAAAACGAAAACAGAATTTTTAATTTCAACAACAGGTTTGCATGGGATCTAAAACACTAAAGACCATAATACGTTGTACTTAGTAACTACCCTACAAAAACGCGAACTGCTAGTCTGTTATAAAAAAATACCATTAATAACAGTCGCCAAAGCAACAGCACTAGAAGAGATGCTAATGTTGCTGTGAAGAGGATGAAGAGACACCTCTTCACTGGTTGTTACTGCGAAAGTCTAACCGGCAGCATCCAAGGACAGTTCGGGAAACTGTTATGTTCATTTTAAGATGTGCCGCTTTGTATGTATTAATTCCGTAATTTGTTTGCCGCTTCGTAAGAATTAGTATCATTATTTTAATTGAAGTCTTATTTTGGGTTACCGTTTCACTATTTTGTTTTGTCTTTCGAAGTTCGAGTTATGTTAACAGTTTCCTTTGTGTAAAAATTGCAGACTCTTGTTTTCTTCCGCGCTAGACCTCGAACGCTTCCTGGAACTCGGAGTGTTAAAAACAAATTCCTTTTGGAACTTTTGCGTAAGATTTCGAAATATGGTGCAATATGGTTTTACAGAAATGCAAATCCCGTTACATTTTGAAGCGAGTCGATTTTCTACCTGTCTCAGCTCCGGACCTTCCCAAAACTACATCTCCAGGGGAGGGCCGTAATTATATCGAGTGCTGCAAGTGCCGGCTTTTGAGTTTGGTTGAGGGGTATCCGTAATATGTGTTTCGTTTCGCTGTTGTACCAAAGGGTATTTAACAGACCGTCGGCTACTGCCAGATTAATAGGAATCACTGGATTCAACCCCAGTAAAAGGCAATTCTTGGCGAATTGGCCCATCGCCGTTCGGCGGATGAATGTCAAAGCCCAGCGCCGGTCTTGTGGCCGCTGCTACTATCGTTCAACATATTTTCCTGCAATTAGAAGTCAACTCTCCTATATTTGTGCTTGCCTCGCAGCGAAAGTTAAGGTAAAACAGACCAGTTTTTTTGTGTGTGGTGAAACGAAATTTACGCGCGACTTGCAAAATTTAGCGGAATTAAACTTTGTCTTGTTAAACCAAAAAAAAGGCGACCTTCAGTCAAAAATCTTCTATTTGCACGAAATATTTGTAAAAAGAAACTTTGTTTATGCTGTGTTTTCCTGTAAACTCTACGCCACTGACCACTCAGAATTAATACATTTTAAATACCGTGGGCCATGGGCGGCGAGTTACCTTTTGTTTGAACGTTCAAATTAGGCTGTTGTAATTTCAGAATTATCAAATCACTTTTGCTTGTCATTTTTGTTGTTGTACCGTCGTTACTAAGAGTTTCATTATATGTGTTTTAAAATTTACTGCTTCTTTTATTTATGTGTACTCTGTATGTGGCCTGAAAAGTAAAACTACTGGATCCCAAAAAATATGGGTTTTCCAAACAGGTCGCGCGTTGGGCGACAAAATAAACTCGGTTACAAAAAACATCTTCACACTAGCTTCCACGGGAGTAACGACAAGGCAAAAGACAAAATTTTTCGTAACAGACCTGAATTATTACCACGGGTAACGCACCGCACCGTTTCGGTGTGTTCACCACGGCTAACGCGTCTGCGAAACGGGTGTGGGTGAATCGACAACGGAATTCTCAAAAGGGCGCCAAGATCCTTCACCAATAGTCGTACAGCGATTCTCATGACCTACCTTAACGGATCCAAGGGTAAACTCTTACCACGAAGAATAACACTTACGGGTCTCAACATACAAACAAGAACACAATAAAACACCAGAGTGAAATGAATGCTGTAAATAAAGCCTCTATATTCATAAATGTAACATAATAGAATTCTTCATGAACACCTGTGTAATCAAAAATAAATGAATAGTATATGTAATAATAATACGGTTAAATAAACTTTGTAAACCCTGTATATAAACCGTCCTAAATATAAACAGTTAAGTTACAAATTAGTGGCACACTCTGTATATAAGTGCTCCTACAATTCTAACGAGAGACCCAAGTTGTCAAAAATTATTCATAAAGTAAATACTATCCTGTATGACAAATAGTAGACAGCAATAAATAACCAAATAGTGTACTCAATATCTGATCTGACTTAAAATTAGTCAACATATTAATGGGGTAAATACAGAAAATATAAACTTCTGAAGTAAATTACAATATTATTTTATATGATTTAGACAACAGGTCTAACAGAGCTACCTTAATAATAATTAAAGCCCGAATAGGAGTTTCCGGAAGCTGGTGAAAAGACACAAGGCCTGGCGTGAAGTCAGCTTAACCAACGAGTAAAATGTAAACGGTTGTGCCGAACCGAAGCGTTTATCGGCATTAATCAGTCCGCATAATTGTCCTATAATACAAGGAATTTCACTCACCGACAAATTAAGTTGCCAATTGTGTAAATTGTAATTGTCCCGCAGCCGTGAAAATAGACACAGTCACAGCTAACAGCGGTCTGAATTTGATACGCACATACAAGTTTTGTTTACAAATTTTGTGCCGCACGGAGCAACAGCATAATCTTAATTAAATATTCAAGTGCGGTGAATAAACAGGTAAACAAATTAAGCTGGATGCACCTCCTGAAGGTAAGTGACCAGTCGCCAATGCTTAATAATGTTCAAAACGGTAGATAATATCAAAAAGTTAAAAATACAAAATATATACGGCATCGGCTTCTCCGTTGAGTCTGAAACAAGCCTAGCTGGATTTAATGGGCACCGGAACCTCCTGCATACCGTCGCACGATAAGATAAAGAACAAAAAAATGGGACGCAGATATTTCGTCGGCCGCTGGGTGATTCCTGGAGCCTTTTAAACACGGTTATGGAGGACACCGCAACGGATGGCATCCAGATAGACTAGTAGCTCATGCAGACACATTTTGGCACGTATTCAGAAGTTCCCCAGAAGCTCGATCCTTCCCTTCGGTGGCTCCAACGTCGTACAGCACGTAGAAATCTAAAGCTATAGGTGAGCCAGACAGGCTGATTGGTCGAAAAACGGTCACACGAGACTCCACATAGCATGCGGTGGGTAATGTAACAATTTTCTGGTAAAGTGTTTATTTAATCTGAGCCAGATCCAACGAGAATTTAGTAAAACACCAAAATAAATCGCAGGAAGCTAACTAATTTCTTCTGTAGTTAAGGATTATTTAAATGATCCACAACGCATGAAGATTGCACAATTTTAAATCACCTTCCACACTTTTACCAACAACCCACAACTTGCACGGCCAATAACTCAAGAGGAAGTCCCCTTTGGCATTAACACTTCAGGAAATTCCAAACACCCAATTCCAAATCCACCTACAACTTCAAAAGAATCTTCCTCTAATTCCCTAAACTACGGGAACTCAAAAAGTTTGAACCAAGGTTGGATGCAAAAAGGACCCGTAGGCAACCAAATACACTTACCAGACTGCTGGAATGCTACTGCAAAAAATACACAAAAAAATATCGGGAAAGTTATGCCTAAAGGACACAAATGGTTTCGGTAAAACCATTATTGTTAATGAAAGATGTTAAACACATAAATTTAACAGAACAGGAACAGACATGCCAGTAATGTTATCAGAAACAAAAAAAAAGATGTAAAGTTATAATCATTACAATTGCTAGGTCATGAAAAACGAAGCTTAATTGAAGCGTTAATATATTCACATGCATTTTGAGTGTCTTGATAAATATTGCATATAAAATGATGATATTCGATGCAGCAGATAATTCCACTAACTATTTCTGTAAATAGAAAAACGTAAACATAACCTATATTTTGTTTTAAATAAGATTCTAGGTTTACCATGGTAACCAACATTGCGATTACTATTTTGGAAAAAATAGATAGTTTAACCAGTCAGAAACACTATATAGCGTCTCCCAACTAAAACAGTCCACAAAACAAAATTTTGTAAATATTAAAATTTAAAACATCGACGAGACAGGTCAACAATAGTTTTAAGGCGGGCATGTACATCATCTACCCTAACGTCAACCTAGACCCCTCCACCACCAACCCCAAAATGTTTAACTAACAAACAGTTGCCGAGTGATGGTTTATTTAAAGGTTTCTATTGTAAAGTAAATGATATGCCAGTTTAATGCATTACCTTGCAACAAAATATTTTTTATTAAAAACCAGCGATCATACTGTAATGAAAAGGTTAATTTCGTCAACACCGTTCTAAACAGTACATAGATAGAAATCAATATCAAAAATACGCTATAGAACGAGATGAAAGAGCTGATTAACGACTGGCGTACCTACGACTACACGCTAATTAGTTCAATGAAATATTAAATTTTTAAGTGCGCGCTGAGTAAATAAGCAAGCTGGAAAAAACTTTCTGAAAGCGAAGTTTCGTATAATGTTGTTTAGTAATTTTTACAGAAACGGATCTTAAAATCTATTAAATTTCTTCTCTTATGAAGTTGAAAATGATTGCGTCATGAATTGAAAAACCATTGTATTGTAATAGCAATATTTATTGCCATACTGGCTATAAAATAATATACTTGTTGTTTGTTAACATCAAATTTACAAATACATACTTCGTATTTAAACTAAGCGACCTTTAGAGCACAACAAACCGATTTTCAGTGACTGATGAAAATGTTATGAGTACTATTGAAACGCTTTCCCGTACAACAATCATTTTGAACATTTGGAAGTATATGTTTACAGTTTCATGCTTACTTCCAAGTACCGTAAACAATTGACACGTTTATTTAAAAAAATTGCTGCTCTCTCCCAATATGCTTTAATAAATCTACCACTGTTACAAAAGTTTGTGAAAATTGAAAACATTAGGAACAAAAAGAATTGATTAGTTACTATAATATATGAGTAAAAATATTATACAGGGCGATTGAGTTAATGTAACAACCATTTAAGAAGTTTAGAGACGTCTTATTCAGTAAACAGTAGTATTAAATTAGTCAATATATAAACAAAGTTTACATTTTTTAGAAGTTATACATACAAATAGTTTGTGACTGAAATGTAACGTATAAAATAACAGTTTTCGCATATTTTCAAGTTTCTACTTCGGGTCAAATCTAAATTATAAAGAAATTTGAGAGGAGAAACCCGATAAATTACAAGTTAATCTTATATTGGCAACCGTAGTAATAACCTACAGCAGTTTGGCAAATTAATTTAAAAATTGCAAAATATCAAGAAAGTTAATTTACAATAAATTAAATGTTCTTTATTTTTGTAAGTACAGCTTCACCAAATCATAATTTCATCATTTTTTTTTGTAGAAAATTAGAGGCCATTACAGAGCTAGTCAAGCTTAAGAAGAAATATACATTTTATTGCATAGGAGGCACAACTTGTATTTTAAACTTTTGCAAGTCAGTTCTATCTAAAAGCGAATATTAAAACATTTCTTCAGTTGTATCTCCATAAAGGCATGTCAATGCCTAAACGAATGCTAAAACAGGTTTTAGAAGTCCAAAGCCTGAAACATAAGAAAAGCATAATTAAATCTCTGATCACTCAGAATTTTAAATTTTAAGTGTATACTTACTGGTTCATAATGACGATAGCTCAGTAATAATGTCAATAAAGAGGCTGCCCATGAATTTGCAACAACCATCACTTAGGCATAGCTTGAATAATTTGCAGACAGCTAAAAACAGAAGCTATTAGTTTGATGCTTATACCACTTTGTATTTCAATGTAAAATGCAGTTCCTGTTAGTGTCGAAAGTAGTGTAATTTTATAATTTTAACATTTTAAACATGACAGAATTTATTAAGATGCAGAACAATTCAAACCCTACAAATTAACATCATATCGTTTGTTCTACCTATTTCTTGCAACTGCACTGTTTTTTATTTACCGTTTTAAGTTTACTTTAAACCAGCATTGCAGGCTCTTTGAATCCCGCATTTCTTTGTATAATTTTCATTAAGCAATTGTGAGCTAAGGACTATTGACACAACATTAGACATACCCGCATTTTTACAACGGGAAGCAAGATTATCCCTCTACCTGAATCCACAAGAACTTCTCCTGCTCTTGGCAAATACTCTTAATTTCACTAGAATCATGTCTGTTTACAAAATTTCTTAAGTTTTAAAACCGAAGGATCTTTAGTACCTACCGTTTTGCACTTAATATGACGATACAACTGACTTGTAACTATTAGAACGATTTAAAGAGAGGATGAGCTGTTTTTCTTCCTCTGAAGCCAAATGGAAGTAATTCCTACTGCGAACGTGATCGATTCCCATTTTACATAGTTTCGTCAGTCTTCTGCAGAGTTTCAGCGCCAATTCTGCGGAAGCGCAATACTGGGTGTGACTACTCAAAATAACGAAATGCATCTCGAACTACACCACCTCGCGACAAGGGTAAGACTGTCAACGATCTGTATCTTCGCGGCTCATCTACGCATGCCCTTTTTCCTTTCTGGAATCTGGAAAGAAATACTGAGATATTTAATGTAATTATTCCCCTGTATTCTCTGAAAAAATAGCTTTTTTATATTTGTGTAATTTTTGGTGAACAATTTAATTTAAATAGAATATAATTTTCAATATTGGACTGTTTTGTATACCCTCTGATGGAAATTACTGCGGGCATATATTTAGCTACCAATTATAATAAGTAACTACTTACAATAGTACCAATACTACAGTTTTATTAATTGTTTCTTGCCTTACCTGGTTGAAATTGTTTAAAAAACAGTATTTTGAGAGTTCTTTAGATGAAGTATCGATGTCATTTGTAGTACCGATATTGGTAGTGTAAGGAATTGTTTCATTTGTCTTATAAATAGCGGTAAAATATCAAGTCATTCTGTCAATGAATCTTTTGTTTATAGTTTCTAATGAAACTATTTATTTTATTTTACTATTATTAATCATCAACAGCCTTTCCGTCCCACTGCTGGGCATCGGCCTCCTCTTCTCTGCCACGTGTTTCTCCTCAGCGCTAACGTAGAAACACGGGAGACCTACAGTTTAACGTCGAATCCGAACGAGAGAAATTCCAGAGAAGGTTTTTAGCATTAAGATCCCACGGTTGCAAGCCGAATTGGGAAATTGTGTGTGGTGGGTTGCAGACAAGATTTTTCTAAATCTGCATAGTTCTACTTAGGTTTCGAACCCAAGCCAGAATCGACGTTTTATTCAGAAAGCGAGCGCTCTACCAACTAAGCTACCACCACACACTATTATTAATATGAACTTGATAAAAATACCAATGATGCTCCAACAATAATGCCATAGCATTTCCAGCAAGTAGAATAATATACCTAATAACATAAATGTTATAGCATTTTTAGCTAATTTGTTACCTGGCCGCTTTCTAACAACAGAATTATTTTTAAAAATATTAGCTAAATAGACATACTACCAACATTGTAGATGTAAATTGATTTAATTCAGCTTGATGTTACTCAAATCGTCGAGATGTTGATGCAAAATTTGTAGATATTGTTTACAGTATAAGAACGTGCACCTGAACTGCTTCGCTCATATTTTGGTAATACCATATAATTATGAATTTTCAGGCTGGGGTATTTTAAAGCCGCCTAATTTAACACAATTTTTGGCACGATGTTAATGTGTCAAAACACATAAAAGTAAAACCAGTGGGGAAATGTTGATGCTGATTATTTTCCATGGGTCGGAGCAGGCTCCTGCACTTAGGCCATCAGGGCCCATTGTGCTCCCTTGGGGTTACAGAAGACATCACTCCCTGAACAGGTCCGTGCGTCTTAAGGCCGCTAATGTCTTGCATTTGCAGAGGACGTGTTGCTACGGGCAAAACGGGCTCTTCCGTCGACCCGTAACCGGATAGGTGGAAAAAGGCCTGCAGCTTAGCTCAGAGGAGCAGGGGGAGTTCACAGAAATCGTTTACGGGAGGAAATCTTCCTAGTTGTGTACAAAGTGGGTCAAAATTAGTGGGCGCCACCTTCCAAATACAGCTGATAGTAGGTCCTCGTGGAAGGCCGAGAGGCCAGCAGCTTACGGGAATCGGACTCCCTTTATTGTTCCTCCCTCCTGTTTATAAAGCTTGCAAAATTCATACACACACAAATACAGAATGCACAATAATAAAAGAGGCCGTAAATTTTAACACACATATAATTAAATTATTAGAAATGACAAAAGTACAAAACAATGACAGCAAATTTTGATTTTATAGTTCCATATTACAAGCTTTTAATTTGAACGTTCAAGACAAAAAAAACTCGCCGCCGCTGGCGTACGTCATTTACATTTTCCAAATAGCTACGTGGCCAGTGACGCCGGAGCTTACAGGAATGACACAGTATATATAAAAAAAATGACTCTACACTTTGTAGTACACAAAAGAGACAGTCGGCGACTGAAGGTCGCTTCTTGTTGCATAGAAAAGGTTCAATCCCTTGACATTTTGCAAGCTGATGCGAAAAAGGGGTTCTTTCTTCATGGCACAAAAAAACTTAGTTCTTTACCTTCAATTTCGAACAGCGAGACGGAGCCAGGCACAATGTCGGAAGTATTTTTCCAGAAGCAGGTCAAGTCTGGGGTACTTTCAGGTCCGGGAAAAAGGTAGACAACTTCTACAGAAAACTTTGGAGCGAAATAGTAGTCGCCTCAACGGCACAGGTACAGGAACAACGAATGGGCTCGATACTAATCCGCCAAAGGCAAATTGGCAATGAATTGTCCTTCCAGAGTTGAAAATTCCAGCGTGTTTTCTTATAAATCCGACACTTGTCGATATTCTGTTCACTCCACGGTGATACAGCGATACGAAACTACACGCGATGGATACCCATCGAAAACATAAGCCGCCCCTGCCGTACTTAATTTCTTAACGGCCTCCGTAGATGGAATTGATGGACCGGAGTCATCGAGGATGTAAAATTGTCTCAAGAACTAACGCGACTCAAACCTGCATTTCCGCCAAAATATTGCAACATATTACGACACAATTCTAGAGCGAAATTGACAAGTGCGTCTTCCGAGGGTCAACACAGAATCCCAAGAATTGTTTATGAACGGCAAATCTAGCCTACAAAGGGAAACCTTAAATTGGCCTCGTCATAAATCAATCGTTAAGAACAACAAAATAACCAAAACTGTTAACATACAAACGGCAATTAAAATAACGTTTTTAATTCCTATAAAGCGGCAATTAGAGCATGACTAATTCGGACGGAGGGGCACAATCAAATGAACATAACAGTGTTCAGAGGTTTCCTCTTGCTCTTGACATTCCCTACACTGATTGTTTAACACAATCCCTATAGTGTGGAGATAACTGTTCAGGTGTCCGT
The DNA here is from genome assembly GCA_014611495.1 of Limonius californicus. NCBI lineage: Eukaryota > Metazoa > Arthropoda > Insecta > Coleoptera > Elateridae > Limonius > Limonius californicus. The sequence continues at coordinate 16,730 of JABXWE010031130.1, forward strand.
GGCCTGTAAGGAGGCCCGTTATTATCCTGATTTGTTCTCTGCTTAGATTCAGAATATAGTCTACCGATTTAGGCGTAGGGCTCTTAATGAAGGCTCTAGCCTGTCTGGGTGTGAGTCTGGAGGTCCAGGGGAAATGTTACTCATCCAGAAATTTTTTTCTATTTTGCTTCGAACTGGATTGCTATTTTCACATGATATGCATTTTTGCAAATCGGTGTTAACTGTAAATATGCCGAGACAGCTTAAAGTGTGGGGAAATCTAAACCTCATTCCTTATAGATACAAACGCAATTACCTACGCTGATATATAAAAGGAAATTGAAAACCATTACATTATCTCTCGGAATTGAATGCCGATGCTTATATTTAGTGGGCATAATTACTTGCTCAATTTGGTGTTGTCAGATACGCGATGTATATCAAAGCACACCTATACTAAACAACTCAAGGAATCACTTGTTGTAGTATACCCAGTTAATTGATCAACAAGCTTTCAACATGAAGTATCAATATAAATTTTCACCAAAATGTAACTAGCCAACTTAATTAGTTACGTGGCGTCATCGCAATAAATTTGTCCAAAATATTATCCTAACCATTGAATAAGACGAAAACCATAGTATTTACCACCATCTACGCTACCTATAGCTATATCACGTTAATCCTCTACATATAAGAGATATGTAAATGTAATTATATATCGTATGAAGAAACAAGTTTAATTGCTCCCAAACACCCTATACACAGTGTCCCATAATTTGGGAGAAAAAGCCTCGTAGCGTTGATCAGCAGTGCATACTGAACACAAAACAGATAAAATATTTATTTTTCGCATACTAGTTTGTTCATACGAACTTCTTGAAGTTTGAAATTCGAATGCTGCGTATCTTCAACAACAAAGTTAAACTAATAGATATTTATCGATGAAACTAGTTCTTCATCAATAAACTTAAAATATTAACAATAAATATGACTTTTATACAAATTCAAAATGCAGATTTGTGATCCTAAGCTTTTGTTGAAAACACGAAGTTTAGATATGACATCAATGCATATCTAAGCAAGGCTGATAGTAATTTCTATTTAATTTGACACTGCTGTGCCGAATTTTACAATTGACAAACACATTTTTCCGTTCTTTTTTGTAAATTCCGTTTCACTTGCATTAGTGGAATACACATTTGCTGAGTACGCCGACATTATTTGAATTCTTGGAGAGGTTGATGGTATTGATGGACTTAATAGAATGGGATCCTACGAGAAGCGTACATACGTGCTATTTTTTGGATTATACCAAAGTCGGCAGTACAGAATATTACACGACAACGACCTATATCCCTTTCAAAAATCGAAAGTGCAACACTTATTACCACAGGATTATAATGCACGAGTTAAGTACTGTGAATGGCTATTAAGCCACATTAGTAAAATCTGAATTTTATTATAAATATTTTGTGTACAAATCAGGCGACATGAAGAAATCATCAATATATATAAGGTGTTAATGATCTATGATCAATAATTATTTAATTGGTCGTTTTATTCTACCAAATCGTCTTAATGCTGAAAATTTCTCTATATTTTTTAAATGAAGTTGTTCAAATGCTATTGAAAAATGTTCCACTTATAATTAAACAAAATATGTGGTATCAACAAGACGGTGCTGCAGCCTATTATAGCATCATGGTTCGAGATGGGATTCTACATCATTTTCCAGATCAGTGTATTGGTCGTTGGGGTGCTATAGCTTGGTCGCCAGGGTCACCTGATCTAACGCCCTTAGATTTTATTTATGGGGTTATCTGATGCATTTGGTATATCGCGCACCAAGGAACCATGTGGATGATTTAACAAATCGTATCAATCAAGCGGCCGCACTTTAAACGAGCACATGCTCCAAGAGTACAAAGTTCAGTTTCATTAAGATGTGCAGAATGTTGGTAGAGGTCATTTTGAACAGTTCGATTAAATTACAGAAAATTTTAAGTTCTAATTTGTTCCTGTTCGTTATTTTTTTTTTCTCTTTGTTCATAAGTAATTTGCATTTCTATACTGAAAAGGATTGATAATTATTTTATTCAGCTGTAGATTAGATCTATTGGGAAAGCTACATAAAAAAATGCGCTGGTAACTCTAAGTCACGGTGGTGTGGAAATGAGTTGTTTAAGAGTTGATTTATGTTGTCGAAAGCGTCGACTGGCTTAGATAGTAATAATTATGGAATAAATATTTTTTAATAGTTTTCCATAGTAACAGCAAAAATATTTTCCGCAGAGCATACAACATGCATTTTACACAGTTGCCAAGATTCCACTTCTTTTCGTGCTTCATGTGAAAACGTTGTGATGAAGTGACGTTGGACCGATACAAGAACGTCTGATGGCAGAGAGACGGCTCTTATAGGTATCAAACATATTTGTGTCTGCTCCCATTGAAGCGGTAAATGCAATTATTATAAAAAATTTCCGAACGGGAAGATTGATCTCGCAAGCCCTGAAAGACAATCAATATAGGGGATACAAACCTCGAAAATAAATTGTCTGGTCCTCCAGGGAGGTGGTTATGATTGGGCCAGCAACCTAATTTCTGTAAAACCAAAACATAAACGCTAGAAGTCTTAGAACATCGTCTAGGAAATGGTAAATATGTATTTACAGTTGTAATGAAATAATAAGTGAAAGACTTAGTACAGTAGCAATGAAGTTATATGGCGAACAAGTAATAATAATCGATATATATGCACCAATAAATATAAATAAATATAGTAACGGCTCAATAAAAAGAAGACTTCATGGAAGATTTGATGAATGTACTAAACAGTATACATGATACAAAATAAATTAGAACGATGCGAGATCTTAATGGTAGGAGAAGATCGAGGAAAGTTAGTAACAATGTTTAGACAATTTGGGGAAGGCCTAACTAACGATAGTAGAACTTGGTTGTATGACCAATTCTCCCTCAAAATATTAAATGGTTCCTTCAAAGATAAGCACGTACATACCTACACGCACGTACAAAGCTACGTGCTGTGGAATCAATAATTAACTACATAAAGTTAGAAGAATTAGAATGCCTATTTCGGACAGCTGGGGATGCACATGCAAGCATATTTGAAGAATCATGAAAAAATTAGAAGCTGTTGTGAAACCATAAACTGGAAAACCTTGTATAAAAGGAAAGAAAGGGGTTATAGTTAAAATATTTGGTGACGAAGGCCACAGAGAACGGGAAGTGTTATATGAGGTGGAATAGAAATATAAGGAAAGAGGTATATAAGAAAGAAAATAAACAATTGATACGACTCACAAAGTCAAGAAAGAGTATGTCAAATGTTAAAGACCCAAAGAACAAACGAAAATCAGAAAATACACAAATTAGAAACATGGAAAAGTATATTATAAAGAACTGCTAAATGAGGATCACAACGAATATAAACAAATACAATATAACCTTTTAGACGTAACAAAAGAAAGAGACGTGAAAATTAATATTGAAGATATCAAGGAAACGCTAAAGAAAATAAAGAACAAAATATGTCCGGGCTCTGGAGACTGTCTAACCGAGCTTGCTAAGTGCGCCCCAGATGCGATTTTAGAAATCTTGAAAGAAATATTTAATAAATGCTTACACGATGACCAAAATCTTAAAAAATGGCGAATTGTTGATATATCATAGTTTTAATTTAATAAAGAAGGTAATAAGTTTGACTGTTGCGACTATGGGAAAACTAGCGTTACGTATTCGATTGCGCTGTTACATGTACGGTTAATTAAAAAAAAGATAGACAAGAAATACAAATACAAAACAGAGTGGGTTCAACACTGCAAGGTTCTGCACGGACAACGTTTTCGTCTTACAATCCTGTGTCTCGTACGAGTCGTAGCTATCTTCTCTACTACCTGTGTTGCGCGTTTTAAAGTTTTTCAGTGAAGACAAAAACTTCTCGCAATTTGCACGTAGTAATCGAACCCTTAATGCAACACAGCTTGGAGGTGAATTTTCTGCTAATACTGGAGTGCTGGTTTGCATTCCGTTTACTGCAAACCATAAACGAGCCCGCAGAATGCAGGGAGATACTCATAAGAATAGAGATGAGTGTTTGAGTTAGTATTCACTTTGCAACCAGATGATAAGCGTGTTTTAATTTAGGGTGAACCCGGAGCACTAAATAATCTATAATTTGTGCGAGAACGACCACAATACGTAGGTGGCTGTGAGATGGTATAGACCGAGATAAGTGCTGGAGGTCATACACATTATGTGACTCAATTTTCTTCCGAGCGCAGCAGCATTGGAAGAACTATTCAAGTTTATGGATGATAATGTTCATCCACATCGAGCAATCATCACGGACAACTAGTTTGGTGAAATGGAAATCAATAAAATGAACTGGACAGCAAATTCCCCTCATGGTAACCCGATCGAACATGTATGGGAGACATTAGGAAGACGTTTGTTGCACGAAATATGCCACCGCGTACAATTCCGGAACTTCAATTTACTCTCGGAGAGGAATGGAATACGATTCCACAAACACTCTTTGATAATTTTATTCAAGCCATGCCAACACGATGTCAAGCCATTTGAGCTATTCTTGGAGATCATATGAATCAGTATTTTGTGTTTTTGGTAACAATTAATGAATAAGAAAGTGTAAAGATTAAATATTTCTGTACTTATTCGTACACATCAACTTTGTAATTTATACCCTTTAGCAAGGATCGCATTAGAACTTGCACAAACATGTTTAAATGCGACAGGAAGCGTACGGTTTCTTGTTTAAAATATTTTCAAGTGTTATTTTAACTACTTATATTTTTTATTACGAATGTTGTCAAATTGTTTTAAGTAGTTTATATTTAAGGGAATTACTGAAAGCAGAACTACTTGGGGAGCAAAAGTATAAGAATTAGATAAAAGATGCAAGAAGAAAAATCGGTAGACCTACTGTTAAACGAAAAGAAAAAAGACAGAAGGCAATGAGAAAAAGGGACCTAGTAGATGGAGACTGGTAAGATAGAAAACGACTAGGAGTAAGACGACTAAACAGCGACTGTAATAGGCTGTAAAAGTTCGCATACAGGAACTACTGCAAACGGGTAATTTAAAGTCTGTTTCGATAAGCTTTCACATATTGCATGTCAATATTAGTTAGAATAAATAATTAATGTAATGGGTAAATAGGTTCTCATATTCTGACTAATTCACTCTTGCTACACAATTATGTTAATTGGTAAGCAATCCACCCTTCACAGAGTGTGTGGTGGTAGCTCAGTTGGTAGAGCGCCTCGGTTTCAATTATAGCGTGGGTTCGAAACCTAACCATCACTATGCAGATTTATAAAAATCTTGTCTGCAACCCACCACACACAATTTCCCAATCCGGCTGGCAACCGTAGGTTATTAATGCTAAAAACCTTCTCTGGAATTTATGTTGTTCAAATTCGACGTTAAACTGTAGGTCCCCCGTGTTTCTACCTTAGCGCTGAGGAGAAACACGTGGCAGAGAAGAGGCCGATGACCAGCAGTGGGACGGAAAAGCTGTTGATGATGATGACGATGACACCCTCGACAATATCAAAAATCGAGTAATTGCTTGCGTTTGATAAAGCGAAACCTACAAATATTTACTCTTACTTCTAAATAAAAAAAAATTATTCGTTTCTACTAAATAATAATATACAGAATTGTTTATTTATCTATTCATTATCATATCAATGTTTTATACTTGTACAACTTTGTATTTAAAAAAACTATTCCGCTTTTCAGTGTTTTGAAAACTTAATATGTTAGCTTCTACACCCAGAATATTTCATTCGATTGTAAATAAGCTAAGCTACAATTCTTATTTTATAGAACGCATTAAAATGTTCTACAAAACCTTCAGCATAAACAGAAATAAAAAAAGTAATTAAACGATTCCTCTTATAGCTAACCAAGCTAGCCGGAACCCTCTAGTTAAAAAAGAAGAATATAATTATTACTATAAAAACTGCATCGCACTTCTGAGGTGAAATAATGGAAAAATAATAATCTACCTGTTCCTATATTTATAAAAATTTATCAGAGACAGCTGGAACACGTATTTAATTTTGTCAAACTAAACAACGTTATAAAAGAAAAAAGTTCTGTGGCCGGACTGAGACTCGTTTTCCTTCTTTTCATTTTCTTTTGATTAAAGTCAGATACCACCATAATGCACTAAAATCTATCTTTCTCTTATATATGAAATAACTTGACTATTTACATGCAAACGTCACACTTCGCTGTGGAGATTACTTCGAACACATAGTGGTTTTCGTCGAATTAGTTTATTACTTTAGACGTGTCTGTGGTTATTGAACCAAAACCATTGTCTTCTGAAGCAGACGAATCCTCTTTACGTACTGTACATTGCTAATACTTTGAATACTATTTTTTAAATTCAGTTCAGCAATTATGTTTGTTAACGTTGCCAAGGTGTGGACAAAACTAGGAAGATTCAATAAACTTCAACTGCCTATTACCAACGGATTGGTGCAGAAAAGGGATCAGCATCATGTTTTTTCCGAACAACATTATCAGGAATTAGCGGAAATTAAAAACACCAAGTTAGTTAATCTTTATTTATAGTTCTTTACGAACTAACTAATTATTGTTAGTAATTTTTAATTTTTTTTTAATAATTTTAAAGTTAACTGATTTGGAACTGCAGTTTCATTTCTTTTTTAAATTTCATTTTTATGATTTGGAAATGTTTAATACTGCGAATAACGATTAGGTAAGTTGAAATAATATAACAAAATTGTA
>JABXWE010031131.1:0-19221 GCA_014611495.1 Limonius californicus
CAAGGCCAGTGAAGCTTAACCATTCACTAATTAAGATTACTTTGTCTGATTATCAATTTAATTGTACAATTCTAAGTTTTATTTTGATTATATGCTGTTAACCTACGACTTTTTCAGAACCCCTCGTATTATCGAAATTATATTTGAAAGTTGAATGTTAAAGTATTGACACACCTGGAATTTCCTATCTCGATGTCCACTTGTTCGGTCTCGCTGCAGGGCTGATAACGCCGCTATCTCGAACCCACAGGATCTCTTCGAGGTTTCACAAATGACTGTAATTCGTTAATTCTAGCTCCAGCCAATTCCACCTAAAATAATTTCAATGGTCTTAGAAACGAAAGAGAAATTTGGATTTCCAAAGCTTACCAAAAGATGTTATCTGGCGATAAGAATTCTCACAAAACAAATGCACTCAAATTGGAATCAATTCCCGGGAAATCACATCAAACTAACGATGACTAAAACTTCCCAAACTTTAAATTGGAAAACTTTCCAAGTCTTAATTCGACTTCTAAAATTATCTCAAAACACGTGCACGTTCTAGGAGAACTCGTCTAGTAATATTCTAAACGGAAAACTTAAATTCATCAATTTTTGAATCGGAAATACTCGAGTAGATGACACGAATCTTCTACAAGGCCAAAACTGAATTAGTCAAAATTATATGCAATTATATGCAATTATATGCAAACCAAAATGCTGTATAGAAAATTTGAATGCCAACCAACTAAGCGTAAGAAATCGTACGTTACACCCTATTCCATTATCTACCAGAAATTTTTAACAAAATAAAATTTCTTGATTTAAAAATATCTGTTGAATGATTTAGTGCTAAACTTGTTTAACTCTTCTGTTGTTTCCGTAAAATCAATAGTTTCTTAATAAAAAATTAAAATACAACATCGTGCATGAACGGATCTTCTGCAAATGGAATCGAAAAAATCTAGTAGGTGGCTGTTACGTTTTGTTTGCACAAATTATGACTTCAATCGTAGTATCTAGTAGGTGGCTGTCAAGTCGCTTTGATTTTTATGTGGTAGCTGAAAGTTCAATTGTGCCTTTTAAATCTTCAATATGAATAATTACACTAACGCTGAAACGGCCGATATGCATTTTATGTATGGTCGCGCGGAATAATTTTAAAATACTACGATTGAGTGGTGCAAACAAAACGTGACAGCCACCTACTAGATATTTTCGATTCCATTTGCAGAAGATCCGTTCATGCACGATGTTGTATTTTATTTTTTTATTAAAAAACTATTGCTTTTGCGGAAGCAACAGAAGAGTTAAACAAGTTTAGCACTAAATCATTCTTTTCAACAGATATTTTTAAATCAAGAAATTTTATTTTGTTAAAAAGTTCTGGTAAAAAATGGAATAGGGGTTGCATGTTTCACCCCTTTAAAAGATCACAACAAAATTTTAAAAAATCCTAGGTAGCGTTTTTATTGGTAGAACACGCCCACAAAATGCCATTTTATCTCTTCAACAATTTCACAAAAGCAAAAAAACTAAATTTGTTTCTAGTTTCTGTAACTTTTCAAGGACAGGCCTAAGAGCTTTTGTTTACATGAAAGACCCCCTTTAATTTTCGACAAGGAATCACAACCTAAAAACTTTCGCACTTATTTGGAAACACCCTGTATATATATATATATATATATATATCTACTTAAATCATTTAGATACAGCAAGAAGATACGCAATTACATATCCACTTTTCAAATACGAGCAAAGCGAAAACCAATTGATCCCACACTTACATTTCACGTCATAGTGGAAACGACATTCATCAAAGAGTTCGCTGTCAAAAGTTATTTTTATTACTTTAGGTACGGAAACTGCCAAGCGGAAAATACAGACGCTCTTATAGTAAGTTAAATGCAGATACTTCGAAATTCCCCGATAAGTAACTCCTACCACGAGCTTTTACGCTTGGCAAACTCGTCGAGATCACTTTGTTACGGTTCCACCGTTGGAACCTTTTGATGCCAACCACGATTTCGTTTAGCCATTTATCAGAGTGCAAAATGAGATGTTATAAATCTGCTTACCTCCTTGCGATTATGCGAAATAAATATGACAAACCAATGGGAAGTAGATTATAAACTCTTTTTGTACAGTTTTGAATTAGTTGTCATCCAATACAATAAAATGCACTATTAGAAAGTATTCTCCGATTTTAAGTTTCTCTGCTTAAATGACAGTTCAAAGTAGAAATACGAAGCTCATGTATTCTGTCCTCGTCCTAGTCAATGAGCTTTAAATTTTTCAGGTTCAGCAAATTTAAATTTAATTTCATATCTTTTACATGCATTACCTTCAGTTGTATACAGCAGTGTATTAAATATTTGCAAATATAGCTACCATTTTAATAAAAAAAAAGGATTTCTGAGCTGTAAAGATCCGCTGCGAATTTCAATAAAACCTCAACATAAAACAGTGCTGCAGAATGGAAGTATTCTAAAATAAAATACTCCACTTGTAGCACGAACGCGTACATGAGTGCCGAGTGGAAATTATTGTCAATTCTCCAGAGGAAAAAAATCGTATAGAGTAGAGTTAGATTGTTTTCAGAGACCTTCTAAAGATTTGTTTTCTCGAATTAAGCTTTTTAAAGGATGTTCGGTTGAGTAAGTGGAGTTCAGTTTTCTCTGAAAGCACTTAGATTCTTCTTGAACTCTGCTGATGTAGTTCATTTAAATAAAACGTTTCGAGGATTTGGTAGTAAAGGATGGATATTTTCACTTAAGTATTAACACGACTGAAGTTTGTACTAAACGTATCCACCTGAAGCTGTTTCGCCGTCCAACATTTTATTTTAATTTTGTAGGGCTATAACGGTCATTCCACGTCCATAATTCAGGGGTTTGGAATATTTAGAGTTATTTATTTCCTATCAAGTTTCGAGCGGAAAGGTGTACTTTAACATTTGTTTAAATTCTTAAATATTTAAACTTTATAATCTAAGAAAAAGTGTTTAAACTACAATTTATTTATGTACCATAACATTTCGGCTAGCTGGTCAGCTACCGAATAGGTACCTAACATAAATATATACATTACCTGCAACGAATTTTGAATAAAAAGACGTTAAAACCGAAATCTTGAAGCAAATATTTAGTATATTAGCTTCAAGATTTCGGTTTTAACGACCTTGTTCGTCCACGTATTTAAATTAATATCAAACTTTCACAGTTGTAACGCTTGGGAGTAACACCAAGGAGGACAAATTTTTATACTAACTAGGAGCAATACAACTGACTACAATTCACGTTGCAAGGTCTAGGCATCAAGGAGAAAGTTCGAGCAGTTACAGTCGAAGAAGGGAGGGTAGATAAGCCTAAGCGCCACCTGTTTTAATGTATCCTTGGCCCTTGAAGATAACACGAGGTAAAACAGGAACCTTCCTGAAGTTCGAACCTACCTTGCTTCGGCAATTGCTCAAATTGCTACCAAAGTAAACTATATTACCCCAATACACAATAAAACGCGACAACAAATTACCAAATTTCAATTTATAAGAATAATAATAATAATAAACCCAGCGCAACATGAAATTAACGCCAATAATATATATGTATGTATATATATATATATATATATATATATATAAACAGAAAAATAAATGTTGATGGGTAACAGTACACAATATGGTAAATAATTCATTCCAATGTTAAATTAAATCAAAATAGGGAACGCAATAATGCGAAATTACTGTTAATTACGAAAGCATTAACTCAGCTTCCCTCCACAATACAACTCGCGACCAAACCGCTAAGTATTCGAAGTTTCTCGAGGCCTCGCGAACCAAATACCCAGATTTAAAAATACCGAAATTATGGTATTAAGTACCGGCGCACTCTTAATCAAAATTAAAGCCTTCCGCAATATTCCTCTTAATTGTTGAATTCTAAATAATAAACAAAATTGTGTATACTGCCTACCATTTGACAATTACGACCAAAATCTCGTTATAATACAACATATACTAAAACAAAATCTAAATTTAATTGGAATTAAATCCCACTAATTAGAAGTTTAATAATTCAATCAACAATTTATAGTTACATAAGGATGATGACGACGATCCCTTTCTGGTTGAAACTACGGTTTTCCGAATCTCCCTCGTACCATCAAAAATGTATTTAAGATTTAAATGTAATCGTAAAGGACACACCTTTAATGTTAATAGCTCGAGCTGTCCTGCAACTGATGTGTTCTCTGCTACGGAAGATAACTCCAATCGTGTCGAGATATTTCCAGGGTCTCCTTTATTTTTAATTGACGATAGGTAATTTCTTTAGAACTTTATCAAAAGATTTGCAAAAAGATTGGGATAACTCCCTGGAATACATATCACTACTATCGATATCTAAGATTCCACAATTGTGTCTTGAAAATCAAATCGGGAAAACTTGTACTATACTTCTCTCAACATTATATTGCAAAGGGTATTAATTTTAAAACCACTTCATAAACTTTAAATGTATATTAAAACATAATATTACAAGCGCTTACTCTACGCTACTCTACGATTCATCATTAACTACTCTACTCTACGATGCACTCATGCTTAAACACAGAACACCAACATGCTGAGTTGGAACTCCGTGTATTTCATACTGTGGGCAACCGCACTGGAGTTCCAACTCAACCAATAAACATTAGGTAATCTCGCTATCCAATACAAACTTCCCAAGCCTTAAAACGACTTCTAAAATAATTCACGAACACGTGCACTTTCTATGAGAACTCAAAAATTAATGAATGCCAAACGGAAATATCAAAATCGCCATTTCCTGAACCGAAACTATAGGACTGGATGATACGAAACTTCAACAAGGCCAAAATCAACCCAAAATTAACCAAAAGCATAAAGTATGCAATCCAAAATGCTATATTTAAAGTTAAATACAACACAACTAGGCGTAAGAAATCGCACGTTACACAGTTCTATTCAAATTATTAAAAAAAGTGTCGAAGTTTCCTTACAAATTATTCAGTTCTGCTGATTCACTGAATTCTAATACGTTTTCACATTTCCCAAAATCGGTGACATGGAAATCGCAACATCAAGAAGGGGTAGGCATTTTTGGACCAAACTTGGCAGAAACGTCGATTCTAGCAAATGGTCGATTTCCTCTTGAGGTATTGTGTCCCAAGCAATCTGTAATTCGTGCTGTAGAGCTTGCAGCGTCTGCGGAAGATGTAGCAAGTTTCTCAGTCTTCTCCCCATAATGTCCCAAACATGCTCGATGGGCAAAAGATCGGCAGATCGGGGTGGCCATAGCAAGAGATTGACATTATCCTCTGCAAATCGGTCTTGCAATGTGGGGACGGGCATTATCCTGCTGGAAAAGTGGGTGTTCCAACTGCTGAAGAAATGGAAGAATACGGGGTTCTACCACCTCATCCACATATAGCTGGGCGTTCATATTGCCTCGGATGAATAACAAACGGGACCTACTCCCATAAGTTATAGCACCTCATACCATAATCCCCACATGCCTCGCAACAGAAAATTCAACATTGCGACGTTCCCCACGTGTTCGTCTGACCCTCATACGGCCATCAGGCATCCCCAAACAGAATCGGGATTCATCACTGAACACCACCCTATGACACTCTAGGTTCCAGTGCAGTCGCCACCTACACCATTCCAAACGTTGCTGTCGGTGTTGAGCCGTTAGTGGTAACACAAGATGTGGCCGATAGGATTGCAAGCCGAAAGCTCTGATTCTGCGGTGAACCGTTCCAAGGGTTACAGGACGACCTTCGTTAGCTAACCGTTGATCGGCAATTGATCTGGTACTGGAGAATCGGTCTCTTGTTGCCATAAGTCGAAGATGGCGGTCCTGCACCTCATTTGTTCTTTTTCATCCCCCGGTTTCTCTTCTGCGACTTAACAAAATCTCGCAAAACATACACCTGATAAAATTGGTAGAAAAAATTGAAAGAACTGTCAGATAAGCCATTATCACTTGATCCATATGAATGAAATTATAATCAATTGCTACGTTTTAGTAATCAAACGTTTGTGCCAAGTTTGGTCAAAAAATCCCTACCCCTTCTGGGTATTGCGATTTCCCTGCCACTGGGTACACAGGGTGTTTCACAAAGAATGGGCCAGCGTTTAGTCATAGATTCTTTAGGTTAAAATAAACGGATTAAACTTAATATACCTAGGTAGAAACTCCTTCCTTAAGAAGTTATAGGGCCTTAAAGTTCAATTTTTTATTTTTTCTTTTTATTGTAATTTCCACAAATCTAAAGATATTTCTTTCAAATTTGGTACACGTACTTACCATTATGTACAACAGTGACAAAACCATTTTCATAAACCAGAGTTGACCGTCAGAGGCACTTAACCTACCACTTTCGTTTTAGATTAGCTCTAACTTTGTTATTAGTAGAAAATCTTACAGTTTTAGGTTATTTTATGAAAGAGAATAATTAAAAAGTACAAAAGTAAGGTACTCTTAGTTCATACGCGTAAAGGCAACCGTTTGCCTTAAAATGCTTGTCCAAGTACTACTCATTATTTTTGCGATCGTGTCTACTGATAATTGCACGTCGTAACAGCAACCCAAAACTGTAAAACCCACTTTAAAATTTCAAATAAAAAAATTATCAAAAAAAAATAACAATATTTGTCACAATCTGCAAAAGGTTCAATCACTGTATGGTTTACCCTATATTTGCAATGATGAAAGGAAAAATTTTTAAAAAAAAAATGGGTTTAAACTGCAGTTTATCTTATTTGTGCAACTGATGCAGAACTTTTTCACACCATTGTAATTCTGTCCCATGCTTTGCCTCGACATGTTGTAATATCGAGTTTTTTACCGATGATGTTTTTAAAGTTTAGAATTTTTCGTACCGTTTGTAATTCAGGTTTGATATCATCCACTTCACATCTTTGGGCTACGGTTAGAGCATCGTTTCGTTCATCATGAATATCAGATTCAGAAAATCGTCACTAATTGAGAATATTAATTATCTTTTATTGAGGCACATTGCCGTTCATATTAAAATACATAATTATGTAGGGTATTTAGATTGACAATTTCGTAACGCGTGGCCATATAGTGAGGTATGAGTGTAGTAGACTTTCTTAAATATTTTCTCCGGAAATTTTTCCTTTTTTCCCTTGAAACGGGAAATGCAAAAATTTCTTGTAGCAATATGAATTTGTATGATTACTGCAGTATCATGTACGAACGTTATTACGGTGTTTTATAGTGGTAAAAGTATACCGCTGACGTACACGTATGCAGAGTTTTGCAGTAATATAGAAAGGAAAATTATTCATAAACATTGTATGAGTAATTGTAATATACTACGAATCTATTTAGGCACCAATATTATTAATCTAAGATATATTATAACTCAATTATATTTACCTTCTTGATCTTAGTCAATACAATAATACAATAGAAATTATAAATAAAACAGTAGCCTTTCAGCTTCCAATAATTTATAGGTATCAAAGTGATTACGGCAAAACCTGATATACCACTAGTGCTAGAGGACCATTCAACGCTGCCAATTACAAATCTGTTATAATCCGATGTCACGTTCAAATAATTTTGGTGGCAATCCGTACAACTTTAATAGAGCTGAATTTCTAAATGTATAAACAGATTTCTCAGATATTGACTGGAATTTAAATGTGGCGAATGACGTAAGCTGAGCGGTGGCTATCAGTGATTCAAAGCTGTATCCGATGTTCGATTTATCCGCCAGCTTATTACTCAAATTATGAGAAATCTAAGAAAGAAAGCGTCTTAAGAAACAATAATTAGTAAACAAATCACCTGCCAAGATAAAAAATACATTAGTTATATTTATGAGAAATGTAATACCGATATTGAATAACAATAATGTATATCTAAACTTATTATAGTCCGTTGCGAAATTGAATAAAAAAATTTAATTTAAGTAGTGTCGTTATGACGTGCATTTAATAATCAAGATATTTCTGCAATGCTCATGCTGCAAACGCATTTACTAATCATTTTAAGTGCCCAGATAACATCTTCATATTACTAAGAGGAAAATGATAAGTGTAATAGTTTGAAACAGACAATGAGAATAAAACTGAGAAGACGATTTTCCCAAGGGAATTTCTACATTATAATAACCGTAAATTTATATTGCATAAATAGAACTGCAAAAACAATAAAAGAATGTTAAAACTTTTATGTGATTGAATCCGCCTTAATTACCGAATTCAACATCAAACAGTTTTCAAGTGCTAGGGCTTCTAAAGACAACCCTTGGGAGAGATAAATTTTCAAAGAATGAGTAGTATTAGAAGGAATATTAAAAATATAATGCAAATAAAAGAATGTTTCAGGTAATATTGTTTTTAATACTTTAAATACCTATTAACTGACTCTACCTCCTACACGTCATCGCATGGTAGCATAAATAAATAAACTCAAAATTAATAAGTAATATTACTTAAAGGAAAATCGAAAGGATTTTAATTGGGTTTCATGACACTTATTTCCCATACAACTCATAATTCTTTGTCAGGGATTCTAAAGGAAGAGCGAAGAAGCATTTCACTATTCAAAGTAGTTCGTGCTAAAAAGAGCACGTACTGTTTAGTTGTTTTTGGATCAGCTTGCCATTTTAAACCATTCTGATAACAATGACAACACGTTTGTAACGTTTCTTACGCCTGATTTTTAGACAACTCGTTTTGCGTATGGTGATGTCCCCAATTGTAGTAATATATATATTTCGAAGCTGGTAGACCTGTTGAATTTTGGGAGAGTCCAAGTTTCAAATTTTGAGGGGAGATTTTGGATTCAAGACAGTTGCACGTAGTTCGTTGTTCAAGCTACTACGATTGTTTTCTCTGGATGTATTTTTGTGTCGTAGATTGAAATTAGTCGTTATGATAGGGAAGTTTATTCCATTCTAAAATCTACGCCATTTAAGAGTTTTGTGTCTTCGATTGGAAGATAAACTCAGGAAGTTTTTCCGATATAATATACCACAGTTAAGAAGCTACTGTTTTGCCAGTATAAAAAGCATCTGGTGAGTTTTGTTTCGGGCATTTGTCTTGTTCCGTTCTCTTGGATCTGTTTGCTAACTTTTGTATCTCAATAAAATTTAGGCACGAAGTTTGGGGCAATTAATCCGTCCACATACGAATTGGAAGTGATAACGGTCAGAAAATTTACGTTTCACGCATATCTCGATCCACTTCACAGCAGGACATCTGGATTTTCCCTGACACCTGTGATTGGAGGTCACATTCTTCGCAGACCTGCGTTCAAGGGAAGTGTAATTTTTGTATTCCAAAATAAGATTTGATTTATTTATAACTTGTTCAAAATTTCGTAGCAATAATTAACTATCTATTATTATTATTCGTCGTAAATATCTGAACTTTATGATATTGGGGAAATTATACATTTTGTTATGATGTTGTAATAGTACGGCAATTTTACGTGGTTTTGTTATATACAGGGTACTCCAACCGTCGTGTATTATTGCGTCTTGTAGTTCAAGTTGGGTCTAATTAATTATATTGTTTATTTATCGCTCGCCTTATCGTGGAGATCTCTTCGGGCGGCATGCGTTTTGATTATTAAGTTTATTAATTTATGTGTGGGTAACCGATACGCAATAATTATCTAGGGTTTGTGTGAGTTGTTTTCAGCAGGGTAATTGGTTAACTCTACGTAAAATTGGCTTCACTAAGATTTTTTTTTGTATTAAAACGAATTCATGAGATTCTTAATTGAATATTAAATTTTCATTTAGTGGCAATTTGTCTTTTCATTTATGACGAAAATATTTTGTAAAGCGAGTACTACTACGGAAGGAAAGGTAGGTGAATGCTGGACCTGAGAATCCGACTTTTCTAATTGTTTATATCTAGGATTGTGTTAGTAATTTAGAAGTCGGTGGCGCCTATTTTTTTATTTTATTGGAACTCAGCCCATCTTCGATTGAGTTCACCGGGATGCTAACATAATCATTTTTAGTAATTCATCTACAGAGCAGTGGCGTAGTAGGAAGAGGGGTTTGGACTTTTTC
This sequence comes from Limonius californicus, assembly GCA_014611495.1. NCBI lineage: Eukaryota > Metazoa > Arthropoda > Insecta > Coleoptera > Elateridae > Limonius > Limonius californicus. Next base: position 10,069 of record JABXWE010031131.1, read on the forward strand.
GCTAATATTTATGGTATCATTTTTGTGTGAATTTAATAGGCGTGACACGTTCTTCCTCCTCAGGGGTAGCATATAAGCGGTGATCAACACGGCGTAGTCAAATTGTGAGCTACTAATCCCCAGAGTACGTCGACTGCGCCGAGTGTAGAACCACTTAGATAGAACTCTTCCCAAGCACACAATATTATAGTACATTGTTCGGTAAACTTATCGATGTAAATTAATTAGAGTATAAATTTAAACTTCCTTTCATAATTAAACTGTGGGTTAAAAACAAATAGCCCACTGTGTGACGATATAATCGTACACATAAAGTTTATGGCAAATGTGTGCCCGGTTTGCGTAGTTTCCAATATGGTTATTAAAACTTTTTCAGACACGTCAAAGTAATAACTATATTGAGGGGGTGGTAAATTCGGATAATTTACTTAATATCATAGTGCCCATTAATTTTTTAAATCATATTACCGAGCTTAGTTTTACCTTCCCCAGATTTCTCTTGACAACAGCGATATGGAATCGGGGACCGCGGTAGAGTAATGGCCGCAGTGCTTGGCTCCGGAGTTATTCTACCAAAGTCGCTCAGGTTCGAATCCTGAGCACTGCACTTTTCCAGGGTGTTTGTGGTGTCTGGGGCATGGGGTTTTTCAAGGGTGGGACATGTTAGACCTGTGAATAGCACGAAATGTGCTGAGCCGGGGTAAGCTGGGTGGGATGGGAATCTTGGAGTTGCCTTCGGCAACTCCACGATTCTTAAAAAAAAAGGCGATATGGAATCACTAAACATTTGCAAAACGAATTTAATCAAAAACAAACGACAAATCCGTACATGTGTCAGTGTGTTTCCTACTTTTGAAAAATTATAAAATTTTAAAAGTTACTTTTCGTTGTTGAATGGACAACACATTTTTTGAACGAAGTATATCAGCAATCAGAATTACAAAAGAGATCCTATGAGCTAATTGTCTGATTTGATTGGTTGACTTAAAAAGGTTAACACCCATCGGCGCTAACTCTTTGTCTCTTCCATCTATTGATGATGTTGGACTTACTCTCGCGGGTTCTCATTATTCTGTAGTTCCCGTTTAAGTCGCCGAAAATTTTGCTGCTGCGTTAGCGGTGCTACGGTATCGTTCGGATGACCTGTAAGTCTGTCATGATGGCTGGTTGTCCAGTTTGTATTTACGTCATGCAGGTATGGGATGTTGGAATCTGTATGCAGTGTGTAGATACATACCATGCAGCAGCCATAAGCGCTCTTAACGTCTTGGACTGAAATCTTTATAAGATGTTTGAGCTCACATCCGTACGTCCACACAGAGCGAATAATGGTTTTGTAAATAAGAAGCTTATTTTCTGTTTATAGGGGATACTTCCTGCCTATAAGCCAATACATCTTTTTGAGCTTCAGATTCATCACCTTACGTTTCTTTTGTATCCGCTGTTGCCAAGTGAACCTTTTGTCCCATTGCAAGCCAAGATATGTAGCTGTATCTGATTGTGGTACCGGAATGTGGTTTATAGTAACTGGAGGGCATAGTCCCTTTCGCGTGGTAACTGCTATGTGTATAGACTTTGCCCCGTTCACCTTAATTCTCCACTTGTCCAGCCATTTTTGTATTAGGTGTAAGTTATATTGTAATAGGCTGAGGGGTCTTTATTGCATGCGAGTACGGCAGTATCGTGTGCGAACGTTCTGATATCAGTATGTCGCGTGTTTGGTATGTCCAAAAAGAATAGTAAATATAGAACTGAATCCAGAACGTTGCCTCAGGAAACCCCTGCGGTAATTGGTAGTAGTTGCGAAGTGTTGCTTCCTAATTTTATTTGGAAAAGACGGTTAGGAAAGTAGGATTGTAGCAGGAGATAATACTGGTGTGGAAATCGAGCTTTGAGTTTGGTCACTAACCCTTCGTGCCACACCTCATCGAATGCCTACCTTACGTCCAAAGAGATTGGTGTGCAATATTTTCTACTTTCAAGAGATTTCTGTACGATGTTGGATATAAGGTAACACTGGTGGATAGTGGAATGGTGTCTCCTGAATCCGAACTGATATTTTGTGATCCATTAATCATCGGTGTATCTTCATTTAACCGGTTTAGTACAAGTTTTTCTAAAAGCTTAGATACTATTGTTAGCAGACTAATTGGGCAATATGACTGGATTTCGTTTGACGGTTTTCCAGGTTTTAATGATTTGCGCTATCTTTAATTATGGAAGCCAATGTGTTAAACGCAGAATCGTTTTAAATAATGCTGGTAGCATGGCGTAATACTTACGCCATGGCTGGTAGTAGTTTTTCTCCTCTCTCCGGAAGCTGTTTAAGGATAAGGCCAGTTAGGATGTCGTAGTCTGGTGCTTCCTTGTTACTCAGTAGTTTTATCTCCTTACGTAATTCGCCGATTGTAAGATCACGTAGTGATAATTGTAGCGAAGCTTCGTAGAATGTACGTACGTTGCCAAATTATCCTGGCTTTACTTTTTTCTTTTACTAGTTCCAGTACTGCTCTAGGGATATTCTGAAGCTTTGGTTTTTGCATTTCCATTTGCGTTGTAATATACCATGCTGCCTCTTATATAATAGTTATAAATTTGCTGTCTAGCTCTCTATCGTTTTTAGACTTACATCAGTATCAGTGTTTTGGTCCATATATTCTTTGAATGCGTCGCAATCCGCCCGTCTATTGCACAACATTGATTGGTCTTCTTTCCTAATTATTGTAGCACTAATAATAAGTATGACAGACGTGTAGTCTGAAGATAAATCATAAGTGGATGTCATATCTACATAGTTAGATGAAATGCCTTTTGCAATGAAGGAGTCCTGTAAATCAGGGATTTTGCTGATGTCCGCCGAAGGGGGAAAGTTGTGTGATTCAGGTTTGGAAGGGGTAGGTACGTTTCTCGGTATTTTAATATTCTGTTTAATCTTGTTTTGTCGATTTCAGTAGATTGAGCAACCCTCATGGTAGGCGGAATGCGCTTCATTGCATAGTGCACAAGTCGCTGGAGTATCTCTAGTTATACTGCATGTTGTAGAATTATGGGCTCCCCCACATTTCACACAGGCATATGGTCGATTGCAGTATGATTTAGTGTGATTATATTTTTGGCATCTTGTGCACCGAACCAAGTTTGTTATTCTATGAGGCGGTTCTACAGAAACTTGTATATTTTAGAAGTACTTTAAATTATAGATTTCTCTGTTATTGTCAGATGGTTCCAGGTCTACGAAAAATAAAGGAAGCGCTTCTTTAGTTTGTCTATGTTTTATGTTGAGAATGTTTTTGACTATGTGGTTATGAGTAGCTAGTTCAGCTTTTATGTCAGCTACTGGAGCTGAAGGATATATGTGTAGTGGAACCACTCTGTACGCACACTCTTGCTTGATTTAGTATGTGTGATGGATGACTTTGTTTTCCTGGAGATGCTTGACAGGTTTTCCGTACACATTACGGATCGCCATAGTTTTGATAGCTGATAGCTAATAACCCTATGTATAAAAATTGGAGGGCGTTTAGGTATTTTTATAAGGCTTTTTTTGTTTGCGTTATTGTGTTTGTTGCTAGTTTCGTCTGCTTCTTCTGCTAAACTAGAGAATTAGTTTGATTGAATCAGGTTAAATGATTGTTGTGTCACTGATGTGGTTGTAGCTTTCCTTCTTTTCCTTCTTTGGCCATTAACTCTTTGTCAAGCGTTTCTTTCATCAGCAATATTTTCTTTATCATCTGTAACGCTTATAGTTTCAAGCTGATTTTGTGACCACATTGTATATTGATACATTGATATATGTCCATATTGAAGTGGTGGAAAAATTGTATTTGCTGGGTCATTGAGTAGTTCTACGTTTGCTGGCATTGTTTAGGTGTTATTTGTTGTGTATTGTTATTTGGCAAAAATGAATACTCTTGGTAAAGGGAAGCGTTTAGTTGGCATGTTGTGGGGTTAAATTGTTGTGCAGGGTTGAAATCGTTGCCAATTGGCGGCACGTTCATTTTTTACTTACATTCATGCACATATGTAAAGTAAGCATAAACTAAAACAATTTATAGCAGTTATTGCACTATCTTATCACAGTTAGAGGTTTACTGTCCAATAACACGCAGCGTGCACGAATTTACATGTGCTCGACTTGTACGATCGAACCGAACTCTCATAAAACATAAGCACGAATTCTTTAAACAAAGTAAAGTTGTGCACAACAGATTGCAGAATTAGTTTTAGTCCAGCACAACTTTCAAGAAAACCAGATCCGGGCGAACAAATCCTTGTTCTTCCCACGGTAAACAAAACCTAGACAGGCCCTGTTCAAATCATTGTCCGGCCATCAAGTGACGGTTGGCTATTTCTGATTATACTGAGAATTACCATTAAATCACGACGCGGTCTAAACCAAAAGTTAATCTCAGGCTGGACAATTTGAGAACCGCGAAAACCTTAAACAATATAGAAAACCGAAAACACGTTATATGTAGTTGTCATTTATTAATGTTTTGTATTTTAAAATGAGATTCCAAATTAAATTTAGGTTTCAAGATTTGTTGTTATTTTAAGGTACAGCCTCTGCGGATGTTGTCATCAGGATATACTCTACTACAAAAACCGCTAACATTTGGGCACATTATGTGATAAATCACCGAGAATTGTCTTAATTAGAAATTGCATATCGTAGATATCCCATGAATGCAATACGAGTCCTCTTAAATAGACGGTTTAATTGTAGTGATGATGATCTCCATTAATCTACCCTCAGACTGAAATCGATATCGGATTAACCAACAACACTGTACATGCGGTCGAGTGTCAAATAATACCCTGCGGGAAAATAATGAATTATTAAATAACAATCACAGTGCCATGTTTATTCTGCACAATGTTCCATTATGTCATTTGAGGTTTAGCTGAGATATAAAAATAATAAACATACATGTTACGTGAGCGTCGATAAGGAACTTTGTGATATATTTAGATAGTTTTTGGTTTTTGCTATATATTTTAAAATATTCTTACTTTATACTGCATTAACAGTAGACTAATTGCTTAAGGCGGTAGGAGTCACTATTATACATCTCTAGTGCAACAAATTTTACCACAAGTAAGCGTCGTAAACAAGTACGTGTCGAAATTTTTAGAAGAGATAGGTAGAAGGGATAATTTGTGGTTTTCGTATTTATTCCTACCATTCTCTTAGTGTTGATTATTGAAGCGTTAACTATTTATATTTGTGATTTTGTGATTATTATTAGTGTAATCACAATCTACTAAAATCGGTTGCAACTGAAAATGCTCACTGCTGGAAGTGATGAAAATGTCGAAGATACGACTTTAATTCTCAAAAATTATAAACCCGATTTCTAAAAATGAATTACAATTTCAGGGAAAAAAATATATACAAAACTAATATGTTAGATTGTGCCCCTCCCCCATATTAAAGTTTATACCAATTATAACCAGGGAAACAATTACAAATAAAACTATTTTTTCTATTTGAAGTCATAAATTATTTTTAAGTTAAATTCTTGTTAATAATTCAAAACGTGAATACTTTCCATCACCACCTACTTTTTCATCTATGTAATATGAATAAATAAATCGTTTTTAAGTAGCGTAATTTATGTGGCTCCTACACCCTTAAACACAAAATAAAGACGAACATTTCTGTAATGTCCTAAAGGAGCTCATTTTTTGCTACTTTAAATACAGAAAGTGTAGATCAACTTGTTTCAGGAATCTTCCAAATAATCCTACATTTTGGGAAATTAAAGACATGTTTGGAATACAACGCTTCCATTATTGAGGATCCTCTTTAAATCGAAGTAGTAGGGAATCAAAGTAATATTCGGTTTACCAAAATTTAACATCGATATTAAAAGAAACATAGAAAACATAACATAATGTTTCGCTTCTTTTTCATAAAATAGTTACACATCTTATCATACTAGGAAAGATTAAGTTTTTCAGTTAAAACAAGCGTTGGAAATTATGAAGTGGGATTTTACAGCCCTGGAGGTTCTAAGAAATAATCAAATTAATGCTACTGTTGCCAACTTATCAGTAATCGACAGCTGCTAAGAATTGCTTAAACAACTTCCTCGGCTGATCATTTTAAGCTCTGTGCAATTTTGCAAATTGTAGTTTTACAACCCCAAACACGCTAATTATCCATCCGCAAGTACTGCAGTGGTTCAAATAACTTGGTCTCTCATACATTTATATAAGTACAAATTAGGGGATTCCAGTCTAAAATTATGTTAAGTGAAATAGCAAAATATTTAACTTATCGAGAACTTCGACTAATCGAAATTCGCTTTATCGACATATTTACATACAAAAACTATAGTAGTTTGGCCGCGAATTTCAGGGGACTTCGACCAATCGAGAAATTCAGCTAATCGAAGTTTGTGTTAAAGAGGCGCGAGTGTATATTACATGCTTACAACTATCATATTTGATTATATTAGTAGTTCTGGTTAGCAGGGTTAATTATGCGAACCGAACTAATACTTTATCGCGAATACAGTCAGTTCTAAATTATTAATCTCGATTTCTCATCATCACCGTACATCTTTCTCACCGATACCTTAACTAACTGTAGAATCCCAAGAATGTCAATAATCCTTTTAGTAAAGTGTCAAAAAGTATTGCATTCCACGTTCTTTGTCCTAAAGGCAAATTTATTTCATCCTACCGGTTAATTTTTACAGAATTTTTACCCCCAGCTAATTAAATATAAAAAGTTTTTAAATCACTCATAGTATTAAACAATTTTCAAGTAAAGGTATGTGTAGTATAACTCGTATCATGAATAATAGGAGGAAATACGTAAAAACATCAAAATTTAAACATTACATGAAATCTAATAATATATGTCCATGTCCATGGCGGTAGCGAAAATAGTTGGCACACCCCTTTCCAAATAATGTATTTGTAGTATACAGGGTGTCCTAGATAAGATACCTTGAGAGATAAGTTGCATAAATCCCTTTCGAAAATGTAATTATTTTCAAGATATCTGCAAGGATATATGAAATACCTCGAAGAAACTGAAATTACACTTTTCTAAAATCTCTAATAAGTTTTTTTATTATTAACGTTATGCAATTGAAATTCGGCATCTTAGCATAAGTCGTATTCAAATTTTCTAAACCAACTATACAATAGCCAATTTTTTTTTTTATGAGCGCTATCTTAAATTTTTGCTACAGACCATAAAAAAGACACATACGTTTAACGCACAGCAATCTATGTACAAAATTCGAAGCCCCTATATGTGATACTTGCAACACACAAGTAATCACTAAACCTCTTATAGTCGATTGCATGAACTATGCAAATCAAAGACAAACTAACTAAAAATCCCAAAATATCATGAGCTACTTTACCTGTACCAAATTGTAAAACTGAGAATATGTCTATATATGCAGTTAAAAATTGTAATATTAATATACCGGAATATTAGCGGCCGGTGATGCCTAAATACTTTTCTTGCTTTATAATAAAAAAATGTATGATCCCATGGACCAAAAAATGAAACGCAAGCCAGCATACGGACAGCAATTTTGACAGGACAACTTCCACTATCTGCTGAACGAACAGCAAGATTTGTGAAATTTATCAATGATTTATTCGACTGTCTGAATAGTTGCAATTTATGTGCGGCTAGTAGAAACAGATTACCACTTTAAAAAAAATATGTACATATAAAGGGAATCCCGGAAAACAATTTGAGCGAATTAGAAAATTTGAAAACCGTTTCTAATAAAGTACCTCCATGCTTTACTGGATTAATTCAGCCTGTCACCTCTACTTTAATGCTATATGAAGCTTTACAAAATAACTACTACGTGCAATATTTGCTAACTAGATGGTTAAATCAAGACGCTTTAGAAAACAGTTTTTTGATCATTCGAAGTAAAGACCTTTTTTTCCCATTCGTTCTACTCCCCCCCCCCTCCCCGAACCGAATTACTTCAGGGGGGTGCGGGAGTCCCTTACATACTACCCATTCATTCAACATGCACCCTAAACTTAACTAAGCGAAATGCGGTCGCCTCAGCCGGGATTCGAACACCCCAGCCGATAGGCCACATTTCACTGTGATCTCCAGTGGCAGTGCGCATTCGCACTGCTTCGCCGAGGTCCCCGCGAAGTAAACACCTATGTGAAACGAGTAGCTAAAGATAGCAACAATTTTGCCGAAAATTCCCGAACACCATAAAGGTACGAAACAAGTAAATTGCTCTAAAATGAATGCTCTCACGGGCATAAATAAAAACACGTTTTGTAACCTGTGGTATAACCCTTGTCAAGATATTAACTTTAATAAATAATTCATAGTCTTCTACGCGTAAATTTTTAATAATTGAAAAACTGTGCCAGCTTGCTATTTAGTTCAAATATTATGTAAATCCATGAACTATCATGTGCCACTTTTAAGTTTACTTGCGAAGCCTTCCTTGGGGTTGTAATTTCACCCCCTCCTATAATAATCAAAAATTACTGGTGAAGGGAAATCTGTATGTAAATCCTATCATATGTCAAATTAACTTGTAAGAAAATATTAACATGGAACAAAATATTAATCTGATACTATATTTACAGAATATAAATAGGTTTTTGTCGGTTGGTACCCGACTACTTCAAGATGATTACTATGAATTCTTTAACTATAGGTATTTGGGAACTCATTATATTTCTCGAAACATTTATTTTTCAATGACAAATATCAAATAAAGTAAGTAATTAAAAACTGCAAAAACTGGAAATATCTCTTTCAAACTCCCAGCACTTACGATTTGTTCTACTTATCAGGAAAATCCGAAAAGTAAGCCGCAAGCGCAATCGTATATATACATAGTGATTTTTTAAAAAGTCAGTTGCAGCAAGCCTAGAAAAAAAGCTATTTCGTCTGCAGTCAGCTGTAATGAGCTTTGAATGACATTTATCTGTATGTCAAACTGTGTGACAGTTCAGGTAGTTAAAAATTTTGGCCCAACAAAATGTGAAAATGAACAAGTATTTAGTTGCAACTGATTTGTAATTTATTAAGGTAAGTAAATTACAGGTTTTTCGTCAAGATTTCTTTCTTTCTGTTACAATTTTCATATTGTCAGATTCTAAAGCTTAATATAGACGGGACAATCCCTAGGC
>JABXWE010031136.1:0-26818 GCA_014611495.1 Limonius californicus
CCGGTTTGTCATATTCGCTTGACTTCTCCACTACTTGTATTGTAAATATTGCATCCACCGTTGATCTATTTTTGCGAAATCCATGTCGTTCCCCTCTCATTTCGATAAATTCGTTAACGTTGGATTGTATTGTGCTGGTGAACAATATCGTAACTGACTGAGAAGAGTTATTCCCATATAGTTTTCTGGCAGTTCCTTGTTACCTTTCTTGAAAATGGGTATTGTGATACTTTTCTTCCATTCTAGTATGATCTTTCCGGTTTCTACAATTTGTTGGAATAATTTTGTTAATTGACAGTGTAGTTCCTTGCCCCCGTATTTTATAAGTTCATTTGTGATCCCATCCGGTTCTGTGGATTTTCTGTTTTTTAACTTTTGTATATTGTTCGCCATTTGTTCTTCTTCAAATCTGACTGATATTTCTGTTGCCTCTACTTCTTCTATTTCCTCTTCCATCATTGGGTCGTCCACATACAAATTATTGAAGTACCTATTTTACCCAGTCTTCTTCTGAAATAGTTTGTGTTTGCGTGAACTCATTTGTTTCTTTTTTTCTGCGTTTCAACATTCCCCATATTTCCTTCTGGGACCCCTACAGATCGTATTCCATTTTGTTAGTAAAGTTCTCTCAGTATTCTATTTTAATAGCCGTATTTCATAATATAAGAAATATATTACTTTAGAAAAATAGTTCTGGCTGAACTGAGCCTACAAAAATAATTGCATCAAAGAAAACACAAGTATGTAACATTATTTGAAACTGCCTCCTAGAGTAATTTTGATATTTTGGATCAACATTAATTTAACAACTAAATAGATAAGGCCATATTGTATGTAATAATTACAAAAAAAAGGTATTAGAAGGTTTTATTATGTAAAATTAATAGTCAATTCAGACTGTGCAGTGTTAAGCAATTTATATTTTATTCATTTGTTTGGTGTTCTACATATATGTGTATATAAACATTTGTACTTAGGGAAACAGCACACTAGGTTGTTATGAATTTGACTCTGGTCTTCTATTGTAAAACTTTCAATAACTACAAATTTTGGATCTTAGACTGCACATTCATTATAGGTGTAGGTATCTTTTAATGTAATGTGAAATTGGAAACGTGTAAAGTATGTGTATATAATTTAAATGTATCATCGAAGAAGGGTATATATGCTATTATGTCAGTTAATGTTAATGTACGATTGTGTTCTAACTATTTTAATTATCATAAAGTTTATTTTTTTGTTTTAATCTTTACTGTAAGTAGTGTGCTATTTCTAAGCGTGAGCGTAGCAGTTATTGTGGCGAGAAGCAAATAAAATATGAAAACGTATTTAAATAGTAATCAAATTTTGATGTTGCAGAAACCATGTAGTTATCGTCTTTTGAGTGCTTTTAGAATTCTTATCTTCCCGTTGTAGTTTCTATACTTTTATGTAATTTATTCAGCGAAGAATTAGAAATTATTGTACTAGAGAAACCAAGCTGAAAACATCTGATTTACTATTAATGAAACAAACAAGTAAAAGAACTTACCATTTCATGAAACTCCTCGCTTCCAATAATGAATTCTTAATAGAATGAACCTCACAATATCGTTAACACAACACAAATAAGAATAATCGGACTGTAGAAAACACGTCCGAACGGTGCAAAAACTTAGACCAAGATATGCTATCATCTGCTCACCCTTCATTCTCTATCAAATAAACATTCGAATTCCTTTCATATTGCATTTATACGTAGACGGAGTATGAATGAAAATATTACTGAATAATAAACTGTAAATACGAGGACTGTTCAGAAAAATTGTGAGTATAAAATACAACGCTATAACTGACGGGAATAGTAATGGAATAAAGTTTTTTCGCGATTGGGATTACAGCGTTCGGAGTTTCTCGCATCCACCTGTGCCTGTCTTGCCAGCACATAATTCTTCTGTAGCCTGCTGGGCACCTTCCAGGACAGTCTCGAATTATTTTCCTTCTTTGACTAAGGAATGCCAGATTTTGGACAGCCACATTTCTCCTCCTTCCTTCTCATATGCCCATACTACCTTAGTCTTTGTCTTGCAATTGCATTCATGATTATGTTTACTCCTCATCTGTTCCCTGAATACTTCATTTCGTATTCTGTCTATCTTTATCATATTGCAGCTTCGTCACCAGAAATAAATTTCCATCACTTTGAGTTTCCTAGTATTCCTTTGATATATTTCCCACAGCTCCGTACTATACAGGATTGCTCGTTAGCGTGTCAACGTCCAATATTGGCATTATTAAAATGATTTGAAAGTTCTTCTTTTTCTCAGAGTGATGTAGTGCCAAAATGCGCACATTATAAAAATGTTTTTAAATATCCAGGGTGATTAGTCACAGCGGAGCATCTTCAAGGTATTATATTCTTTATAGAACACCCTGTATATTTTTACAAATTTGAATTCAGTGTAAAATTATCTATCAAACGATTTCCTGTTTTTTTTTTATTTTGGATGAGGCGTTGCGTTGCCGAGATTTCCAACACGCATGGTTGGTCTTCCCAAAAATTACACAATGTACTGCTCGCAACGACTCTCTACGTAAATTGTACCAAAAACATCTATTAGGCGTTGTCCCATATCTTCTGCAGTAGTTGAAAGCAATTTCTGTCAAACCTGACGATCTAGGTGGCCAATTGACGAGACTGCCGCGATATATACCTGTTCATAATTCTTGATTAAAGAACTGTCGAGTGACTAGTGCGAAATGTGCTGGAGCACCGTCGTGCTGGAACTACATATTTTCCATTAGATTTGGAAGGACATTTTGCGGAAGTTGAGGAAAATTATTTTGCCAGAAATACAAATATTATGCACCATTCAGAGGTTTATTAAAAAAATGAGGTCCATTCACAAAATCCCACGCCCACAATATCTCCCTAAACATTTACACTACATTGTCGTTATCCGTACACGTACAATTTTTGGTTTTCTTATGCATAATGATGAGTATTTTGTCGGTTTGGGCTACTTTAGGTGAAGGTCGACTCGTCAGTGAACAATAGCTTTGGAAAAAGTTAGGAGGAGTTGCTTTTTCCATTTCCAATCCCTACTCATTTTATGTCAGAAGCATGGCTTTTAAATTAAACACACTAAAAGTTTTAAGAATTCAATGGTTGTAATGAAAAAGTGAAAATATCTTGGAAAATATCGATTTTATGTATAGGATAATTTTCATACAAATTGTGGAGAATTCAGATGTAACAGTATACAGCGTGTTCCATTTTAAAAATTGAGAAAATGTTCTTTGAGATAAATTAAAATTGAGCTGGTGTAAAAAACACCATGTATAATAAAATTAATATTTGGTGTTTGTACCGTTTTAGTACCTGACTTGGCTACATAAAGGCGAAATATGTATTCTTTAATTAATCGTAAAACTCACGGACCGAATTAATTTGTTAAACCTTGTGCCGACCAAACTTTTCACATTTTTTAAATAAGCTGGTCTACGCCTCATCAAAAACCAGGAGATTGTTGGAAGGATAATTTTACGCTGAATACAAAAATGTAATAATTTATAAGGCGTTCTATTTAAAAAATAATACCTTGAAAATTACCGGGTCACCCTGTATATTTAGTGCGCCTATTTTGGTACTATATCACTGAAAAAGAATGAAAAAGTACTAAATCATTTTAATAATGCCAATATTTGACTATTGGACGCACTATTGAGCAACCCTGTATGCAGTCTTCCATTTTCAAATCTCTGGCTGTTCCTCCCATTATACTATTTTTCATGTAGCTTCCACGGTAAAAGATTAGTGGCAGGTAGATGTCAACTGTATGAACTGAGAGTATAAAATAAGACAGCAGTCCCAAACATTTTTATTATTGTGCGTTTATGGAGGGACTAAATTTGTCGAAAATACAAGATCGACGCATGACCTAATATTGCAAGTCCACATACAGAATAACTTATCGTGCTTAAAAGGATAGCAACCTGAATGAAACCATGAAACAAAACGATAGCATCTACAGTTTTTGAATTATCTGCTAACTATTTAATTTAAATATTTATGATTCGCTGCAAAGAAACCAAGATTGGGTTCAAAATTCACGAACAGCGTTCTACTGTCAATAGTCGATGAATTAGACGTCCTCTTCTTCTTCTTCGAGTACTTTATCTCTGAGGAAACGGCAATAGACCGAAATAAGTAGGTATAACTACAACACTAATACAAATAAGGCACATTTTACATTTTTATTTGGTGTTTTCTCAAAAACTAGTAAAAATGACAAAATATTTCATATATTTGAGTATCATCTTATGAGTACAAACTTGAAATACCTTGCAATTAAAGTGTTTGGCCTTTCATTCCAGGATTCCATGATCCGTTTCTAAGATACAAAGCCAATCCTCGAAATCTAAAAGTTGCTGTAAAATTAAAATAGTAGCTTGATTATACTCAAACATACAACAGTAAATGTGGAAACGGAAGCAAATTATTTTCATTGAAAAAAAAGATTCAGTCGGTTTTTTCTCATTTATATTTAATGTATCATTTTAATAAAACTTATAGCTTGCATAGTATTGATTCTTTGGTTTGTTTTTCTAGCACGTTTTCATATAAGTGTGTCATTTTTAATAAATTTTGTTAAATATCATCACTAATATTAAAGTATTTTGGTTTTGTGAAAATTCCAGCGCTTTATAATCATCAAGACTCAGAGATCGACCATTAACAGTGCAAATAATTCGTACTTCTAGTAATAGATAAATAGATCAACTAATCTTAAGACATAATTAAGCGGTTCGATAAAACTAAGCTAATTTTTATAACCCCAAGTAATAATTATATTCCGGTTGTGATTATATGCCTAGACATGCATTTCAACTTCCAGTAGTAAACCAAACGTCCATAGAGAGAACAACCTTAGTTAATTGGTATATCAAAATACAAGCGTTGTAAGACGATCTTTTTGAAGCTCCTTTTTTTAACGCGGTAGAGTATTTTAAGACAAGTACCACTTATTACGAGATACTGCTTAGTACGAACTTTAGAAGTATTGCTTGATACACTATAAGAAATATACAGTTTGCATTGTTTAAATCGCCTTCGCTTATTGTGCGAACTCATTTACTACTCCCTGATATAGTATTTTTGCTGATTTTTCTATAATGCAGAAACATGATCAGATCTTATATTTAATAAAATTTATTCGCGGTAATATCGAATGTGTATTTTATATAAATTACATACATATATCTGTCCTAATACGAATTTTAGGGGTATCAGAATTATTTGAAAACTTTTAAATAGACTTATTTAAACATGCTTGCGTTATTGTGATTATGTTCTGAATTAATAGTCCCAGAAACTAAAGTCAAATACTTTGAATCTGAATATAGCAGATCTCGTCGCTGTTGGTAGAAGATACATTTTACTGTAATTAGAACATATTGTCATATATATTATCGTATACGGACAGCAGCGTACTTTTCAAACTCAACTTAAACTTCTGTTTCATGTAATCACTTAATCTTGCATCCGACTAGCTTTTATAGGGGTCTATCTCAGTTACTGGGTCGCTCATACATTATTGTACCACACCTTCGTAGTTCGCTGTCATTAAATCTGTATGAATTCCAAATAAAAGATTACCAGTTTCTTGAAACTTCAACTTTTAATAGTTTAGTAAAGTTACAATCAACCTTAACATATTTCATTCTAAACTTAACACTGTTATAATTTAATTTTGAATTTACTTATCAAGCCCGGATTCCTGTGAACAGTTTTTCACGTCCGCAGCTTTTTACATTTTTCTTTTTCACCCCAAATATTTACTCATTCCCCTGACAACCCTCATGTCTGGCCAATCGAAACACTTCAACGATCTTATTCGATCTACGCCTACGTCTTTTTAAAAAATGAATGAACATCCTTCATCACATACTTCGATGTGCCAAACATTCTACACCATACCAACTAAAGTTAACTCGAAGATAACGTAGAGAAGGTAAATACAAGGCTAACCAAAATATCATGACAATATATTAAATAGGTAATATAACAACCAAATGCATCATATTATGAAATGGAACAGAACCATCTTGAATTACAACTACACTATTTGAACTGTCTTCCTTCGTTTCTACAAAACAAGAAATTCTAATTAAAGGTTTTCATTGTATTGAACTGACGCAATTCTGCCCAAGGGCAAGAAAGTAATGAAAATCATAGGCGCCTCTTTAGTTACTACAGGAAAAAAGAAACTTTCAAACCGCTAATAAATCGTATAAAATTGCTCAACATAATTGGTGACGATTGTTTTTGGTTCTCTAATTTTATGAATAAAATTGGGGCCGGCATTTCAAAAAATACCAATGCATCTCTACTACTAGTAAGTAATATAAATAATAATAGATACTCCTAAAGTAGCAATTACACAGGTCCGTGAAGTTGGCCAAACAACATTGGGCGCAAATTCGGAAATAGATGTAAATATTTTGCGCCTAATTTGCACCCATTTGCGCTCTAAAAATATATGTCGTATTTTAAATCGTATCCGAGTTATTAAGAAAAAACTAAATGTTTCGCCGACTTACTGGCGAAGCAATGGCGTATTTAATCGGTAAATATTATGCGACCAATTTGTGCCCATTTGTGCTCGAAATACATATGTTATATTTTAAACCTTTTCCCAGTTATTAAGAAAAAACTAAATGTTTCGCCGACTTCACACTGGCGAAACAATAGCGGATTTTTGACATTTTTTTCAGTAAATATTTTGCGCCCAATTTGTGCCCATTAGCGCCCAATTTGTGCCCATTAGCGTCCGAAATATATATGTCGTATTTTAAATCGTATCCGAGTTATTAAGAAAAAACTAAATGTTTCGCCGACTTACTGGCGAAGCAATGGCGTATTTAATCGGTAAATATTATGCGACCAGTTTGTGCCCATTTGTGCTCGAAATACATATGTTATATTTTAAACCTTTTCCCAGTTATTAAGAAAAAACTAAATGTTTCGCCGACTTCACACTGGCGAAACAATAGCGGATTTTTGACATTTTTTTCAGTAAATATTTTGCGCCCTATTTGTGCCCATTAGCGCCCAATTTGTGCCCATTAGCGCCCGAAATATATATGTCGTATTTTAAATCGTATCCGAATTATTAAGAAAAAACTAAATGTTTCGCTTACTTAACACTGGCGAAACAAAGGCGGATTTTTGAATTTCTTTTTCGGTAAATATTTTTGCCCTGTCTGCGCTCATCTGCGCCGTTAAAACCAAGTCCAAATTTTAATTTATTGCCGAACTATTAACAAAAAAATTAGGTTAATTGGTGATGCATGCGTGAAGTTGACGAAGCAATTTCGGATTTTGTAAATTATTTTTTGGTAAATGCTTTGAGCCCAATTCGCGCCAATTTTAGCTGTGCAAACAAGTTCATATTTTAATTTGTAACAGAGTTATTAAAAAAACTAGTTTAATTAATGCTGCTAGCTTGAAGTTGGCGAAACAGTTTCGTATTTTTAAATTTGTTTTGTAAATATTTGGCGCTTTTTTACGCCCATTTGCGTCTTTAAAACCGAGTTCAGAGTGTAATTCGTCAACGAGTCTGAATAACTCGGAAATGATTTAAAATACGACATTTATTTTTAGACCCAAATGTGCGCAAATCGGGCGCTAAATATTTACATATATTTCAGAATTTGGGCCCACCATTGTTTCGCCAACTTTACGGACCTCAATTAACCGGTTTAGTGTAATGTTGCCATCGCCCAATCATTGATAACATTTGTAAACTAAAGATCTATTTCAGTTAATAACTTCAAAACTGCGGAGAACCTGTTTAATGTCAACCCTACATTTATATATTTATAAACTAAAACGTAGGAAATAAAAGTGATGCTCTTAAGCGCTCTACGTCAAGTTACAAGCTTTGGCAGATTATTTGAAAAATACGGGACTTCTGAATCGGATATAAAGGTCAAGTGTAATGAGAAATTACTTCCGCATTGAAATTCTAATCAATAACATATCCCATACCTCGTCGGTACACTAGGTACATTAAGATTTTGCAGTCATTGAAACGATTCTTAATTCAGATCTTGGTTTTAACAACTATCACAAAATTGCATGGTAATACTACTTAAAAATTGATTGATTATAAACATCGCAGTATTTTAGATTTATTGTTGTGTTTGTACCGAGTTGATTTGTAGCTACTGCTTTATAAAAATAAACCATCAAAATAAATAATAATCGTCAACAAGCTTAGCAGAGAAAATCCAACTCGAAGAAAACTTTCCGACGACTGTCAGGTAAAGTCAAAACGCATAAATATGAACTCCACGTTCACGGCCCTATCAAAACTTTCTTGCTTTTAATAACTTTTTGATTGAAGTGCAAACGACAGTTTGATATTGAAACGAAAACGAGTGAGATATGCTGACAGTGCCCGCAGTTTATCTGTCTGCTGGGAACAATTTTTTACATTAAATTTTTTGAAGCCCTCGGGGTGACTAAAATAAGCGAAGGTTAATGTTTATCCCCTTTATTTTCCGAATTAAAATAGTCTTTAAGGGAGGTGCGCATGTACATCGTTTGATAAACAGAAACACCTTTGATGATGACACAGATTCCCCGTTTCCTGCCGCAAACTGGAAGCTTTAAGTAGAGACATGCGCGGATTTCAAATTTACTAGATATTTAAACCAGGTAGAACAAAAGCTCGTTTCCTACATCAGTCCATACGGGAAATTACTTTAATACGGATCAGTTTCAGTGACAATGTGATAACAATTTAATTAAACGAGGTGATTAAACTGAATGGTGAAATGAAGAATCGTTGAAAAGTTTTCTAATTTCCTCAAGATCGACTTTAGAGCTTTCGAATGCGCAATAACTCATTACTTGTGTAGTTTTTAATTTATCATTTGCTGAGCAAAACTCAATTTCCGCATCAGTTTCGAGTTTTATTCCCTGGCCTATTTTCCGATGCAAATGGTTGCGAACTCTTGGGGAAAAAATCCGCAGGATACTAATTAATGTGTTCCCAAGTTTTTCGGATTATTCGCGGTCATAAAGAGAGAAGAGCGAACCTGCAGAAGCAGTACAAAGGCATACGAATACCTTGGCAGAAACAACCGGAACTCTAACAAAGTTTGAGCTTAAAGAAAATTCGATTAAGTCTTTGGAGAAGTTAGAAGTGTAAGCGATTTAGCGTTTGCTCTTACGGAGAAAACTATCTCGTTTTTGCTTTGACGTGTTTATCAGCAACGCAGTTTAAAACATTTTTTTGAAGTCTCATTAAACCCCAAATTAAATAATTATATTTTAGAAGCCTGATTTAGAAAATGTGTTTTGGTTAAGTTTCTACAATTACAGTCGTACGACATATTTATTTAACGGGCTGTAATTAAAATATAAAGCTGACCTATTTCTTAACGAATCAATTGCTTTGACGTCATATTCCGATTTATTACATGACTGCTTTCACTGTTCGCATTTTTTCATTTAAATGAATATTGTTTTTAAAAGCAATGGGTTTTCGTTTTCGTTTTCATTAAAAATATTTATATGTTATTGCTACCGGGCATGTAACATTTAGAAATTCAATACGCTAAATTTGATGCGAGTTGTGTAAATTATAAAACACAAACAAGAGAAAATTATGAGGAAAGAGATGAAATAATAATACGAAGTTCAATATTAAGTTTGCAAATTATTAAAGGCGAACAGGGACCTGCAGCTTTAAAGAGATGTTTCGGCAAGGTACAAAATTAAAAAAGTTTTCTACTCAAGGTAATTATTAAAAACAGGGGATTACTCGTTTATTAATTTTATAAAAACAAAAAGTAGAAATTATTTTAAATTATGAAACTTAATTGTCAGTTTTATGTAAGTATTAAAGAGCTGAATTTGCGTTCCTTGTTATTCTTTAGAAATAATTAATGAGAATCGTAATACTCCTTATGTTCTCAACTACTCCTATAATATTTGTCCATCAATTCGAAAATCGTGCTGCTATACGAAAATTTATTTAATTTAAAAAATATAACAATGAAATGGAAATTTACGCTACGATACAAACGAATCCAATACCCATTTAGCACAAATAGTAAATGGTATTGTGGAAGAGTGTTCAAAACTTTGAAAGTAATTCGTAATATAATTGCATTTATACAGGGTGTCCCCCAACGTCACTACTTCGTGTACGTAATCTTTAGACCAAATATAGTTAAAAATTCTAATTATGCCCAAAAGTAAACCGTTTTCAAAATACAGAGTGTTAAATTATTATTTATCAAATAATTGCAATCTCAGAAAAACCAATATTTATTTTTATTTTAGTTTAAATTCACTATAAAGATTGTTCAAAATGGCCACCGTTGCCCTCGAGGCGCATTCTGGCTCTTCTTGAAAAATCTGATTGCCCGCTGTAACATATTCTTATTCCGAATTACTTCTGCTGTCTCAAAAATGCCTCTCCTAAGATCTTTAACAGTCTCTGATGATGTTTGGTATACCATATATGATATATGTCATATGGCGACCCCGCAAATAATAATCTTAACAAGTTAAGTTCGGAGGTCTTGGGAGCCAGGGTTGCTGTTTTCCTCTGCCAATTACAAGTCCTTCAAACCGTTGATTCAAAGATTGTCACGTAACGCAAAGTGCGCAGGGGCAGCATCGTGCAGGAACCACCTACCATGTCTGATCACCAGAGGTACATCATCTAGCAATCCTGGCAAATGATCTTCTAGAAAATGTAGATACCTGTATTAATAATGGTTCTCAAAAACGAATGGACCAATGAGCATGTTATCAATAATTCCACACCATTCACTGAAAACCTATAATGATAATTTGACGCTATGATTTCGAGTGGATTCTCCAAATCCCAAGAGTGACTGTTCGTTCTGTTCATTAATATTCTTTCCTTGTAAATGTTGGCTCCTCCGCGAATAAAATTCTATTACGTAGGTTTCGATTTTGAATAGCGGCAATATTCCATAAATTGATACAAACCATGACGTTTTAATGTTCTCTAAACTTGCATTCCTGGTACATTAACGTGTAAAGATACACGACGAACAGAGGTGCTGGGATTATTATCAATTTCTCACAGAATGTTGTCCTCATTGTCTAGTACTTGCTGTATTGGACGCTCAGTCGATGGTTTCGGGAAAGTTCCGTGTTCAGGTAGGTGGTTGTGTCGATTTGGAAATCTCAACCCATATTCTCGAGTAGCTGCTACTGAGTTTCCACCACGAAAACCGTATACGTAATAAATAACGGCGAGCTTTCGCGTTGTAAAAGTAAACATTATCAATACTGTTAATAAACGCAAGCAGAGAAATCATCTTTAAGGTGATTTACTTTTTGACATACAACTAAATAGTATCATTCCCATAGTAACGTAGACAGTTTGTATCAAATACTACTTAATATCGTTTATTGTTTCGGCTGCTTCAGCATTTAACTAAAGCAGGCCATAATTTCTTTAATAGTCGATTTATAGAAAATGACCACTCTTTAGTGTCGACGACTTTTCACCTCTCCTACACGTAGGTGAAGCAGTGACCTTACATCATGGGACACCTTGTATATAGCCTACAGGTACAATATTATTGAACCACTAGAACTTAAAATTTAAAGCGGGGATATTTAAAATTTTAATATAATATATGATACTAAATTTTACTTCTCGTAGTCACTGTAAATGGAAAGAAAATATTCTCTACATGAGGTATTACCTATTGATTTGACAATTTATCTGAAATTAAGCTTATATTTAATATTTAGCAATACTGGAAATATGAATATGTTCATAGTTGCCACTTTTTCATTCTATGCTATGATTTTAAAATTCGGAGGGTTCTAAATTATCTTTTATCGTCATCATCATTTGGCTATGTCAACCCATTTCGTTGTAGACCTCTCCCAACGAATTTAATCTCTGTTTATATTTTGCTCTCTGCATCCAGTCATAATTTGCAAATCTTTTTATATCATCCGTAAATCATCTAGATATCCACGGCATCACGGTCTTCATCCACTGTATCTTCCACATTAGTTGTTTCTCCATGTGTTTGTTCTTCGATCTTTTAGCGATATTCCCACCAATGAGCTTTACATCTTTGAGTTGCCCTTAATTTTTGCGTGTTGTTCTTCGTCAACGTCCATGTTTCAGCCGCCTATGGGAGCACTAACAGAATATTTTGGTTGACAAGTTTGGTTTTTAATTTCTTATCTATTCTGCTTTTGGAAACTTTCTTCCAATTACTCAATGCTAACCAACACAACTTGGTCCGTCTGGAAATCTCTTCTTCTTGGTTGTTTTGCTTTGTCTTGTCTTTCTTCTATAATGATGCTATTTATTTCTCTATTACTCATTATTTTAGTTTTCTTACGTTCATTTGAAACCTATTTTCTTTAACTTTTGTTGTAGATCGATCATCATTTTTTGCGAGTCTAGGACGTTGTCTGCTATTAGTAAGACGTCATTTGCGAATCTCAAATGATTTAGCATGCTGCCATCGATATTGACTCCTTTATTATCAGATTTGAAGCTTTTAGATATCTTTTAATCATAGGGTTAACAACTTGGGTGACATTGTGTCCCCTTGTCTTACACCACTTTTCATTTTTACTGATTTTGTTTGTGCTTGGAGTTTAGCGGTTATCGTTGCGTTGTTGTGTATGCTTCTAATTAAGTTTGTATGCCTATGATCTATGTGATTGTTCTGCAGGGAGTCAAAGAGAGCTATTATTTGTAGGGAATCAATCACGTTTTCGTAGTCAGCGAAGGCCAAGTATGGAGGCATATTGTATTCTCTTGTGTTCTCAATAAGATTACTTGTTACTTGCAGATAGGCGGTTTATATCGAAACCTTTTCTGAATTTGGCTTGTTCCGGCGGCTGGTATTGGTACAGCTTATTTGTCAGTCTATTAGTTGTAATATTTGCGAGTACTTTATAAACTTGCTACAAGAGGTTAATAGATTTCTAATTTTCTAACCTTGTTTAATCACCCTTCTCATACAATATTATCAATTCAGCTTTATTCCAGTTTGAAGGTATCCATTCTTCTTTTAAGCATTTTCAGATGATATAGTAACATTCCTCCACCCTCTTTCATCATTTCTGGAAGTATTTCATCTTCCTCGGCTATTTTGTAGTTTTTCACTGTTTCTAATACTCCCTTTGTGTCGTGGGGTTCTATTTCCCGAATCTCTTCTGAGTTCACACTTCTTATTTTGTTCTCTTTGAAGTCGGCTGGTGGGTGCTCATAATTGTACAGCTGTTTGTAGAACGCTTCCGTTCTGTGTAGGATTCTATTTCGGTTATTGATCAGTTTGACATTTTTACCTGTTATAGATGTAATGATATCTTTCCCTAGTATTTTCTGTCTTTTCCATTCCTTCGTTTTACCACCATCTATAAGGCTTCTTCTATTCAGCGCTTCTTCTATTTTTCTTTAATGCCATGTTTTTAGCTCGTTTTTGATTTCCTTCCCTATGTATTTCTTTAACTTGCTATATATCGCTTTTGTATCGCGTATTTCTTCCATCATATCTTCCGTTAATTTGCTTAGTTCTCTCCTTCCTCGGTCTTAGTTTTCTTATCTGTTTGTTGCAGTGATCATTGCTTGCGTCAACTTCCACATCTTTCTTCTATTTTGTCAGCTCTTTGAATCTTAGTTATTACAATTTATCTATTTAATTCATCCATATATCTTTTCTTATTTTTAATTATTTATTTTCCCTCGTTGCATCGCTTTGTTTTGCGAATTTGTCGTAGATTTTCTGGATTTGTGTTGATATATAGCTTACATCTAACTCGCCGGTGATCACTGCCAATATTAACTTGATTGAAGACCGAAACGTTTTAAATTATTTACTTAAAGTGTGAAGATATTATGAAGTCTATTTCGTTTTTGTTTGTCCTCCTGGACTTTCTCAAGTCTATTTTCTATTTTCTCTTTCTTGAAGAATGTGTTCATTACGTTGAATTGTTCTCTTTCCAGTTTTGTAATGTATTTTCTCTTTCATTTCCGTTTTGTATTCCGAAGTCTCTTATACAAGTTCTAGTCTTCCTCTTTCTTCCACCCGTTTGCATTGAAATTCCCAATTAGTATCGTATAGTATGTATGATTTTGTTCTACGCCTATTGTTAGTTCTATATAGAAACTCTGGACTGCCTCACCATAATCGGTGGTGGGTGCATAGACAAACATTCTGTTTAATTTTTCTATATTTTTTACGTAATATTATAATAAAATGTTATTTGAATCGAAACGTATAACTATTAATTCCTAACACTGCATGACAGTTTCTAGAAATTCGCAGTAAAACAATGAATAAAGAAATAAAACAGGGACAACTTCACAGTTACTGTTGATTTTGTAAAATTAATAATAAATATTTATTGTTATTTGAATGTTTTCCTATTCTATGAAAATTTTTGTTAATTAACTGTGCATAATTCACCTGATTCTGTTTAGGTGAAATATGTTAGAAATTGCAGTTACTAAGAAATAAAATAACTGAGTTTTAATAAAGTAAACAAACTTTATTTTCTTTTACTAAAAATATATACCAAAATCAACAAAAAATTTAAATCCGTTGATATTTGAACATCAGATCTTGCGTACAGAAATGAAAAATTTCACCACTACGCTATTAGGGCAAGTCAATTAGGGAACCTCAACATATTGATAATTTAAGTACCGGAATATAATTTACTGATTGATTTATTTGTGATAAATTAACTAGTAAATAAAGTAAGGTGCAAGAAACTGATATTCTGCCATTTATACTGTTTGTGAGTAATAATATTTATTCAGGTTGATAAATTTAAATTTTTTCGTATTTTCCCTATTTAATAATTAAAATTATATACATGGTACACAATATACAATCACAAAATTATAATTAAAATAGGCAGGAAACAGCAAACGTATATTTTAACGCTGCCTGTGCGAAGGTTGTCAATTCGGCGTAGTAGGACTACAAAATTGATATTTTAACACCTTGTTCTGATTATAACTTTTAACAATTGACTTATCTTGTGTTCTAGACAGCCTATATTATTTTTAAATACTCTACTTATCGTCTAATCGCTAAGCACCTCACTTGTTAAATAATAAATAACCTGTTAAACCGTTTAACGTTCTTCTAGTGTCAATAAAAAACCTTTAACTTCGTTCCTAACATAAGAGCAACCCTTGAAAATTTTATTGCCTTTTAAAATTGCAGGAGCTCGTTAAAAGCTGGTTTTAATAGGTTCCAGCGCATAAAAATCTGATCTTTAATATTAAATCTGGAGGGAGCGTCACCAAAATTCAGGTGCTTTATAAAGCCGTAAATGTTGTTTAGTATTTAAATTACAGTCGTATTTGTAAACAGACGTAAAAACTTTTTGCAGTGATGGAAGATACAATATACATGTGTATACAATCCTTAAAATGTACAAAGTAAGGCAAGTTACACAAGGCGATAAAATACGGGAGTTTGTGAAATATCAACCAAGTACTTATTACATATTTTAATATTTCTTTTATATAATAAGATGAGTAAGAAAATTCCAGGAAATAAGATTTAAAAACAATAATTCTAAATTTTTCAGCTTAGTTTTAAACTGCTATTCTTAACCATTCGGCCTGACTTTCTCTTCAATATACTTGTCTATTAAAACATGACAGAATTTTGGTTGACTTCAAATAAATTTGTTATTAAAGAATTGATGTGATTATTTAATGTAACTGCGTTCAGTCTTCTTTGATATTTCAAATATGCCCTGAGTTTATTTGGGGCTTGTACTTGTGCTCGTATGATCTTCTCTAAGGCTTATCGAGCTTTAATTTAGCTTCTGCGTTGTCTTAGTAAAACCTTTTTGGCGGTGAATGTTTCGGTAACATTCGTATTACTATTTTCAACTTACACTGCAGGGTCCGTGGAAAACCGAGTTAGAGTTTAATAGATTTTTTTTACAAAGTTAGCCGCACATTGTTGTATAAAAATAACATGTAACCATATAAATCTGCTACAATATAAAGCAACGATTAGTACACTGCAAGCATTTAAAAGCACAATTCTCCTATTTGTTATAGTTAGTTAAGTTAATTATTTTTTAATGAAATACGGAAACTATTCTATCAACAAGCTGGAAGTCCCACCAATTTTCATGCGACAAAGTAGAAGAAAACTGACGGCAGTTTCAATCAGTTCCTTTTTCGTGATTATCTTTATTAGCTATATAGGGTTTGTTAGATTGCTGAACTGTAGAGAAAACGACGGGCAATTATGCAGCGTGTTGAAAAAGTATCTACATATTTACAGAACATACCGTTTTACCAAAACCAAGTTGAATAGTCAACATGGGTTCCCAAACCAATTGTTTGCGAGATATAAGCGATTTTCTATTTTAAGTTTTATTAATATTTTACTTCAAACAAACACACAACATTGCGATGTAACTGCTTTAGAATTTTGTGTTTCTTATAAGTTAAAGAGTTGAATGTACACAGCATTCATAAATAATCTTACCGAGTTGCAGGTCCCTACTTTTGACGCACTTAGTATGAATTCTAGAATTCAAGTTCCAAATGTACAAAGGTTGTAAGCTACTGGAGAGATGTTTACCATTCGTTCATTATGCAGTTTGTCGGTACAATGCTACACGTTAAATCGTAATGGATATTTGATGAAGAAAATTTTAAAAATATCCTATTTACAAGACTTTATCGCTTTCGCTACAAGAACATTAGAAGTCACCACTGTTACTCTGGTACGACAGCGACATCTCGTGAATTTATAAATATTATTATTTTACTAATTTGACCAATTTTTATGCCATAAACTACTTTTGTTTCAGCACCGGTAATGGATACTAATGGTAATACAGGTTCTGATCCTACCCAAATTATCCTGGGAATATAAAATCAGGAAATAAAATGGATGATACCTTTATTTCTAGTTCAGAAATCTTGGAAATTCTGTATGAAAACATTTAATACACGTTTCTGTTCATACCCGACTTTCTATTTTTGTGTTCGCATTTTCAGAAAGACCTCATGCCATTTACGAGGACAGTCTTTTACGTTTTTACAAAAAGTATGAAAAAAAATCTTTTTGGAACAAGCTGTTTTATTGCTTGTCAAAATATTCGCCTTTAAGATTTTATACTTTTGAATTCGTTCAAACCAATTCTCGAAACCTTTTTCCACTTTGAAGTTGGTATCTCACAAACATGGTTTTTGAAGGCTTCAACAGCTTTGTTGAGGTGATGAAAATCGCTGTCCACGCATTTTCGTTTGACATTCGGGAACACAAAGAAGTCGTTAGGCGATAAATCAGGTGAATACGGGCAATTAGAGATTAATTCGATGTTTTTCTCCTTCAAAAAATTAATTGTTTGACGTGCTGTGTGAGAGCTGACATTGTCATGATGAAGAATGATGCGACGTTTTTGGTATTTTTTCCTGATTTCGTCGATGACTTCTGGTAAACAAATTGTTGTATACCATTCAGCGTTAACTGTTCTTCGATCCTCTAAACGAATGGTTGCGACATGTCCAGTACAACTGAAGAACCAAGCGATCATTTTCTTGAAAGTGCTTCGTGAACGAACAACTTTTGTGGGATTCGGTTCATCTTGGAACACCCAAACAGTGGATTGTTGCTTAGATTCCGGTTCATACGCATATATCCAAGTTTCGTCACCTGTTGCGATGTTGTATACGGATTTTGCAGTTCCTCGGGCGAATTTTTTGAGCATTGCCTTATACCAATTAACACGAGCCTTTTTTTGAGCTTCGGTCAAATTATGTGGAATTCATCGGGAACAGATATTTTTCACAGCTAAATGTTCATGCAAAGTCTGCAGTCTTCGATATGCCTAAGGATTCCTCTATCTCACTATAAGTCACATGCCCATCTTCTTCAATCGTGTTGCGTACAGCATAGATGTTTTTTGGAATAACAACCGATTTTGGTCGACCTTCGAGAAATTCATCACTGACTGACGCAGGTCCACGACGAAATTCTGTAAACCAATTGTAAACAGTCTTTTCTGATGGTGCTTCGTTACCAAATGTTGAACGAAAGAATTCTATGCATTGTTGTTGAATTAAGCCGTCACTAAAATCGTAAACAATCATTCAAGGAAAACCTTCATGTGAAATTTCCATTTTTTCACAAAATTGCTTTTTTTTTTAAAAGCTCACTGTAAACAAACTACTCGGTCAATTTCTAAGCTGCCACTGTTTTCACAATAACAAATGTCAAATTTTACGAAAATAGTAATGACACATCTCAATAGCGCCACCTAGTGGTGGTTTGTAAAAACTTAAAATGCTGCCCTCGTATAAAGAACGAAACTGTATATACAGGAAACACTTTTGTTGAAACTTGATAATTAAAAAAATTATCAACATGTGGTCATGGAAAAAAAATTTATAGTTTTGCCGCATTACGTACTTTTTAAATTTCGCTACCCGCAATCACCGTAAATGGAACAATAACATTTTGCTGTATCATCTACAACTTACTTATTTGAAAATATATAGCAAATAAAATAGTAAATGAAATTATTTAATTACACTGAAACACTGCTTTCAACATTAACTGTGCATTGCAATGAAACTGTAGCAATAATAGCCTCTTCCATTACCTATACGCAAGGCTTTGATGGGATCTAATTTTCAAAATAGTTCTGTTTTTAATGCAACAAAATAATATTATATTTATTTATAAATTTACTGAAATGAATTAATTTTATTTATTTCTAAGGTTATAAAGAATAAATCTATTTGAACATGAAAATTTATATAAGGAAATACTTCACAGTTGATGAAATGGAAAGTACGTAATTGCAAGTTATTTTATTCCGATATTTCGAAGAATAGGAACCCAGTCAGCTTTCATATTTTTCGGTTTATACTATTTGATCACTATTCGTTAAATATTTCAAATAACACCTAATAAAACGCCTCCTAGGGCTGTTCAGTAATGCATACTAAATATAAAATAGCTAAAATATTTATTTTTCGCAGGTTAGTTTCTTCGCATGAAGCAGAAAAACTGGAAACTTGGCAACAGTGTAATATGTATGTTGTATGCTCTACGGAAAATATTTTTACAGTTCCCATGAAAAACTATTAAAAGATATTTATTACATTATAATTATTATCTAGGTCAATCGACGCCTTTGGCAACTATTAAAAATACATTTCCACACCGCTATGAGGTAGAGTTACCGGCGCACCTTTTATGTAATATCCCCAATAGACCAAATCCACAGTTGAATAAAGTAGTTATTAATCCTTTTCAGTACCAAATTAGTTACGATCAAAAAGAATAAAAATAACATACGGAAACAAATCAGAATTAAAAATTTTCCGTAAGTAAATGGAACTGTTCAAAATGACCACCACCAACATTATGGTAGTCTGCACATCTCACTGTAATTCAAGTTTGTACTAGTTGTTTATGTGTTCGTTTAAAGTTGCAGCCGCTTGGTTGATACGATTTCTTAAATCGTCTATATTGTTCACTGGTCTGAGAAATACCAAATCTTTCAGAGAACCCTATAAATAAAAACCGAAGGGCGTTAGATTAGAAACCCTGGCGGCCAAACTATAGCACCTCCACGACCAACCAGGAAAGTGATTTTATAGCTAATCTCGAACCATGATTCCATAATGGGCTAGACGCTAGAGCACCATCTTGTTGATGCCCCATATTTTGTCTAATTATCATTGGAACATTTTCCATTAGTTTTTGTAAATCATTTAGAAAATGTAGCAAATATTCAGCAATAAAATAATATACCAGAATAAAAGGGCCAATTAAATAATTATTTACCATATCTGCCCAAACATTAACACCGTATCAATATTGACGACTTCAAACATGAGTTGCATTTGCTCACAAGCGATTATTATGAGTATTGTAAACATCTGCCAATAAAATTCGGATTTTCCTGATGTTAGTTTAATCAACATTCATTGTACCAAACTCGTGCGTTATAATCTTGTGGTAATAAGCGTTGTGCTTTCGTTTTTCGAAAGGATATAGGCCGTTGTCGTGTAATATTCTGTCTACTGTCGACTTTGGATGGTCTACATTACGAGAACTACTACATACGCTTCTCGTAGTCTCCCATTCAATTAAATCTAACACATTGTCTTTGATATTGGACTGTTTTACCATAAATGGACGACCACCATCACCACCTATTTTTAGACCAACACTTCTTCTCTCTCGTAGTCGTTGGTCAGTTCGTTCAACAACTGTATGGTTTGGATGTATTCTATTTGCATATGTTCAGGGTATACCCTTGCCGCTGAATTAAATTTACCACCAACTTCCTCAAGAATACAAATAATGTCGGTATACTCAGCAAATGTGTTTTCCAGTAATCCAACTCACACGGAAATTATAAAGAAGAACAGAACAATGTGTTTGACAAGTATTAAATTCGCACCAGCAATAGCAAATTAAATAGATATTAGGTAAGAGCAGCCTTACTTAGATTTGCCTTCATGCCACATCTAAACCTCGTGTTCTCAACAAAATCTTAGGATCCAAAATCTGCAAATTGAACTTGTGCAGAAGTCATTCTTATTATTATAATCTTAACTTTATTGATGAAGAACTATTTTCATCGATAACATCTATTAGTTTAGCTTTATTGTTAAAGATACGCACCATTCGAATTTCGAACTTCAAAAATCTCGTGTGAAGAAACTAGCCTGCGAGAAGTAAATATTTTAGCTGTTTTAGCTGCTGAGCAGCGCTACGAGGCATTTACTTATAAGTTATGGGACACATTGTATAGTATTTTAAGTCAATAAATAGAACGCATCAGAGGCAAGGTACTAAGCTATTGCGGCAACGCATAGGTTCTTCTCGCAAGCACATTTTTAATTTTACAATGTTATCCAGAAAAATAATAGGCTACAATTTTGTCGTAATCCCCTTGTTAATTTTTTTAAATTGTAAAGCAAGGAGGATGGTGCCGAACATCACCGGCCACTTATAACTATCTCGGTACATTAATACTACTTTTATAGCCCACTTAAAATTATGCACGCATTACATGTCATGTACTACAGGTATCAATTTTTGGAAATGTACCACTCAAACCATAAAATTATTAAAGATCAATACCATTTTACTATACACGGAATATACCGTGTATGCAATCCCATGTTTATAATATGCATGTTAAAAAACTATTAACAAATAGAATTAATTAACTACGTATTTGAATACTTTTTTTATACATGCCTGAAAACTATTAAGAAAAAAGAAGTACTTGCATAATGTGTTTGGATGGGACTTGGTCCTAGTTATCATTTTGAATTGTCAAGAATCAACAGGAATTTTGCTAATATCTACACGACTAATTCTTAAAAGTGTGGTTCAGTGTTTCTTTTACGTGCGTTAATTTGTAGAACACCCCAAAATTCACAATCTGTAAAAAATGGCTGCTTTACATAACAAATAAATGTTTTTGTTGCCTTTTTCTGTTCGCTGACTGTTTGCATTTTCACATCAGTCAGCATTGTTATCAACGCCCAAGCATTTCCATATAATTGAGTCTCTCGAATAAAGGGGAACACATTCGTTATTATTCTGTTTAAATTTTCACGCAGTCAACTCTTTTTGTTACAACTGCCAGTTTAAAGGAAATTTTAAAATAGACTTGTGCCTGTGTTATAATTTTTTGCAATTTTTCAAACCTCTTATTTAAATACTGAACAGTTCGTCCCAACAGAGTGCAAAAACCATAAATGTTTAAGTGGAACGTGCACAAATGTAAAACGTAACATTAACAAAGGTGTTTAGTTTTCCACGAAAATGAGCATGAAATACCCTCACAGGACTTGCGGAGCTTCGCCTCCTGTAACGTACAGGGGCTTGGGAGGAAGACGAATGGCTCTGATTTCCAGCGCGAAATACAGCATTCGCAGTACAAGTTTGGATGTATGGAGTGGTGGCAGGTAATTGAAGTTCTAATTGGTAATTCATTATCCTGCTAATTCCGACTAGCAATAACATTATGAAATAAGTTCCGTTATAATTATCTTAAATGCTTAATACGACAAACTGTGACGAATAAGTAAGTTATTAAGCTAGAAGCCGATTAGAGTTCGGATACCACAAATATGAAGTTAATTCTAGCTTTCCTAGTTAAAAGTGTTTGTATCGTAAGTCAGTGGTTAGTGGTTAATAAGGATTATTTCATCAAATAAGAATGCTGTACAACGTCTTTCAGATAACACCCTAAACATTGCTGTTTGTAGATGAAATTTAGAATTGTATATGACCTTCTATATCATTAGGACAAATGGGGAAGCTTTTGTCCTAAAATGGACACTGCTTACAATTCGGCTATTACATTTTTCTTAATATGTTATACATTCTGATATCGGTTTCACTTTAGGAAAGAGAAAAATGATGCTGGAACCAAGTTAGGTGAATATGGCGGGTGCTTGATCCAAACAACGGCGTTAAAAAACTTTACAATTAGTGCAGAATGGGCAGGTGCATGCAAAAAGAACCAACCACTGAAATTCCGGTCACACACGACAGATGCGCTGCAAAAATCTTTATGGGTTACATCCTGTTTAACGAAAAAAGTGATCCTCTGAAACGCCCATGACTAACCAGCTACAAGGCATCATAATGCAACTCTTCTATGTTTTTGCTCACTCGTAAGACCGTGCTGAATGAACTTTGCAAAGACTTTTCTCAAATATTTATCTAAAATTTAATGAATCGCTTCCTTACTAAAGTTCAACCCAGTTGTCATCATTCGACCCTATTCCCTCCATTTGGAATTTTTGCCGATTTTTCGAGTTCGGGACGAACAGAAAAAGCCGTAAAATCTTAAAAAATCTACACTTTCGAAAATAGCATCGGCGTGAAAATTGTGAAACAATTAGGAGGGTCGGGGAAGAGGGGGCACTTTCGACTTTTGTAGGCTCGCAAAATCCGATCCGGACTAACGGTAGTCCTCAGCGAAGGAGGCTCTCAAACTTTGTTCTTATTCTGGATATATGACGGTCCGTAGGTGGAATAGGGAGGCGCGCCCCGCGCTATTCGAGGCGCCAAAAAATGGGATGTGACGTTATATAGGTAAGACCCCAGCCCAAAACCTTTTGTACCACGGCTCCCCAAAAAATGTTTCGGAACAAAATTTTTTTAACGAAATTGATTTTTTTTTTGTGTTAACTGAATCGGCTCAAACTCGGAATACTGGTGGGACACACATCCCACTACCCTCAGTACGACCTGGCGAAAGCGCATCCCATACGGCCGACCCGTTCACAAGTGGCGGCTGTGGAAGCGAGCGGACGCATTCGTCGACTTTGACGGCTAATAACTCGGCCGTAACTGGACCGATCGAGACCAAATTATTTTTGCCGGATATCAAATCGCCATGGCTAATGTATTCCATGGCGGAAAACGGGTAGTCAAAAGTGTTTAGCGCCGCCCCGAACTTGCCAAGAAAATTGTCTAAATTGATCCCTGTTCTAGAATTTTTGTAATAGGCGTCAATGTCGTAAATGATCTTCTTCACGTCTAAAAACGTCGGGGTCGGAAGACGGTGGCGTTCACAGTTCGAGAGCGAACGGTAGCGACACATGCTCTGGGCCAGCCTGTGAAAACCGCATCCGAATATCTTGTTTCGTTTTCCGCCGGTGGCCGTTTCCGTTCCGAAAGCATAGACGATTTTTGCTTTTTTTCTCGAAACTCGAAAATCTTCCGAAGTTTATATTCTCCAAACTAGACGAGCTAGGTAAATTCGCCTTGCAGCGTTGGAAAGAATGTCGCAAATACTACTGGTACGTGGGGAACCGTTCGAAACGGCCTACCTAGACCGTCGCCAAGGGGTGCGAGAGTATTTTCTATAAATTGCTGTAACTCCGGCACGACGACACCTGACGAGATGAGATTGAAATCGCCCTTTCGTCGCCATTCTCCTGCCCACAAAGCTGGTAAAACGATAAACTATTATATACTGCTTTACTTTCGGGAATTAAATTGCTAAAATGTCATGTATTGAATTTTATGAAGGGTTTACTTGAAATAAATATATATGTAGTTACGGAATTTCATGCTTTCCAAATATTTGTGCGTTTTAGTTATACATGACTAAACCGGAAGTATTTATAAGCTACTCTGTTAAATTTGTCTTCAAATTATTTATAAATATGAGAAGAGAGAGAGAATATTTACCGTTAGCTAATCAATTTCGCAACTATTTTTCTAAACTCCACAGATTACTATTGAGCGCTCCACAAAGTACTTCTAGCAAAAGATGTCAGCTCCAACAAGTCAAAATATGAGATTTTTTGATGTTATAATTGTGTATTTACAATTATAGTACTGCTTAAACTTTGGATAGTGAAATACAAAGTAGAAACGCTAGTTAGTAATTTGTTTTTGAAAATATTTGACAAAGTGGAATTTAAAAATATTTCTTCATATAAGATTGTTATTTTTAGTTTGGACCCGGGGTCCAATTATTATACAAAGTGCAACATTAAAATCCGTACATTCGGAATAATATTAATTAATATAATATATAATTACGTCGAAGGGGTTGGGATAATATCCTACAATATTGTTTAAACTAAACAAAAATATGTCATTCTAATATTTACTGTTTGAAAACATTTTACGCTGGTACTAATGATTGGCACAATCGAATGATTTCAATAGTCGAGATAGTCATTCGAATGGATCATTCAAATCCAAAACGCGCGCGCATTTCGGCAATGCGAGAGATGTCTCGCATCCTGCCTTTCGAATGATGACTCCTTAGCATCTTGAATAGTTGTTTTCGGTTTTTGACTGGATTCTCTTCTGTATTTATTTAAATATCGCGTAATCATGACGATCAATTTAGCCACTAAATTTTTCAAACGGAAAGCTGGAGAGATTACAGATGATCGTAACTGATTAAGATCAAAACAATTCGTTTATTTGTTTTTTTAAACAGGGACATAAATTGCTGAAATTATTTTATTTACTTATCTACTTTATGACAATAATATACAATGTAACTAAATAATAATCAATCTAAAAAATTCTACAATTAAATTTTTTGATATAAATATGGAAAAGTAGATATAAGTAATCATAACTTAAGCCTGTCCGGTTAGAAATTCTAAAATCTTATTTTGCTAACTCAGTTGCACATGCGATCCTATCAGACAAAACAAGTTAAACATTTAGTTAATCTTTTAGTATCTTCTCCAACTACAAATTCATTCGAATACTACTCAAATTATATTCCAACACACACGATATTTCGATCACCAGCCGAACAACGACATAAAAGTCATCCGAGAAGTTTTTATCATTCGAATGAATTACCCGCATCTCGAGTTATCTCGAGATATATGCATAATCAAATATTTCTAATGATTTCGTTCGTGGTAAGCCCATCGCTAGCTGGTACTAATAATACCAGTAAGAGTATTGTAAACAGACCAAAAATACTTTTTCAAATTGCTTTGCCTTATGTAGATAACCAGATTTACCAGAATTTTAAATGCAATAAATTTTATTTCTGTTTTTCTCTAGCGCTTTCTTTTGTACTTACTATAATATAAAATTCAAAAATCGAAAGCGTGTTAGCCCCCAATTCCTCATTCGACAAACAGCTTCCGTCCCTAAAAATTGATTCCATGTGAGCTACTAAATTTAAACCGAAAAAAAAACAAAATTCCTTAGATTATTGAACGAACTATTTAGTACGTCATTATGTTAACTGCTTTTTTCATTTATCTTTTAAGCCAGAGCTTATCATGATTGTTAATCGATTTTTATTGAAAGAACCCATTATCGCATTTTTACGATCGTACTGTGCCATCCCGCCCAAAAATATAACCACAGTTTCCATATAAAACTGAAATGATTTTATGCCCAGGGTGACAAGCAACAAGTTGGTTAATGTGTTTTTTACGACGTGCCTTTCGCACATATCTTAGCTGGCACAACAATTTCCATCAATCATTCTGTAATAAGAAATTGGTTTGGAGGAGTCCGTAATCGTTGAATTTATCTAATGTTAATATTTGAAAAGATCTGGCAATACTATTTGTTCTGCTGAAGTGGTTGTGTTAGAAGTTAAGTAATGAGTTTGAAGCGTAAAATTCCAGGAGCACCTGCTACGGTTATTATTTTAAACCTTCACTCCACGTTCGACAAAATAACCACACGTATCCGTACCAATACGTATTTTATTGCAGCAGCGTTTTGTTCTACAAAAAGTGCTCTATTAATTTTAAGAAAAGAATTCACTCGAATAACTTCACAGACGGGGAAAATTCCATTATGGACGAAAATTGATATCAAGAAATTTTTGCATAACTGAATTGAAATATCGAGGTATCGATTTCGTCCTTGACAGTTTTTTCTTTCTTTTACGAAATCACGTTGCTTATTTTTCCTAGGTGTTATACAAAAAATTTGCTCTTCATTAAGCTGTTGCTGTGCTATCTGCAATCTTAATGTTGTAGGCTTCCGTTACAGTGTTTGCATGTAGACGTTTTATATAGAAATTCATCGATGCAAGAATAAATAAGTGGACGCGACTGCCTCCCTGGACTTTCCCATACTGGAAACTGTTCATATCATCTTTATTCAACGGTAGAGTTATTTTCCTCAAAACGGTTGTTCAAGTGCTATCCTAAAACCTTGCCTTGTAACGAATAGACTTACAAGGTTTGTAAGAAGTCCCGCCAAATATCTGCGGTGCCCCTTAATTTCCTTTTAATATGCAACCAGGCATACTTCATTCTCT